>OZ022418.1:24290173-24599493 GCA_963989365.1 Rhimphoctona megacephalus | reverse complement strand
ACCGCGCGTGAAATATTTCTTATGATTTTGAACGTTCGTGGATTTGCATCGTATTCGAAGAAACAACGAAAAAAATGTACTCCATCGTTTTCATTGACTCGTGTCGATATGATAATTTACACTCATTGTGTTAATTAATACGTCTTGATAGTTTTTGTAAAGATTACAATTTACCCATCATAATTGGATTTATCGTTGTGTACAATGTGTACATAAAAATTTACAAGAAAAAAAAAAACTTTCCTTCGTTCCAACTTCATTTTAAATTCACGTACGTGCAACTTCCATTTTAGTGAAAAAACGTGATAACCTCTACGTCGTTAGGAAAAACTATTAAAGCAGAAATTGCATTCTAAAAAAAAAAAACATTTACTCGTTCTTATGATTCACGTTTGTAAAAATCGTTTTGTCTTTTTGCAAGACATTACATTTACTTATATTTTTCTACTACGAACAAATAAGTTCACTATTCTGTCATCGGTAATTTAATGTCTCGTGATTCCTTAACTTTTTTCGTTTTGAATTGTTTCGATTTTGAATAAATATATTTGGTATCTTTTATATATATATCAAATATAATTGCTATCAATATTTTTATAGTAGAGGTCAAAAAATTGAGTCAAATAAAAATTACTTCAAGGATTTTCGTTTCTTATTCTATTAATTTTGCAATTTTCAAACAAAACTGAACTGTTCGAATTTTTCAAATGTTCCTTTATTTAGCAAATCCATGTAATTAATTCGTTATTTTAAACGTTCTGACTCTTGATTACATCAGATTTGTAGCTGACTATGTCCGAAAGTGTCGATACATTGATCTACAATTATTAGTCTCCCTCTGTCTCTCTTAAAGCGAGGACGAAAGATCACAGATTTAAACAGTCGAATCCTTACTCCAGTTTTCGATTCAAAATTCGATTCAGTGTAGAAAATATACAGCACGAATTCGAACGAGACAGTAAAACAAGGAAAAACGCCGATGTACTTTTTTTATTGCTAATAAATTGTTAATAAAATATTGTTTGTACTCTTTCTTCACAACTCGTAATAAGACTCCCACTTAGCACTTAAAAATTATCAGAATGTTGGATTTTATATCTGTATGGCATTCAATATCTTGATAATTGTGAATTTCTCAAGAGATAAGAAAACGTCCATTGGTAATTTCCGTAAAAATAAATTAAATCGATCAGTACATAATAAAATGTTATTTCAACAATTCTTATGATTCAGAAACTCAATTGGAATCGCAATTTTGAACTAATCAAATGTGCTTCAAATCATTGTTTATTCTTCGTGTAATTGTTATTGTTACATGGGCTCAAAGAAAATCCTAATTGTAGATAATTAGATTAGGTTTAAAGTCTTAAAAAGAATCTTGTAAAATCCTCTTTTAAAAAAATCATAAAAATGAACTAATGAAAAAATAAGATTTACCGAAATTCTTGCGAAAAATCTTTTGAATTCTCTTTTGTAAAATAATTATAATTTATTCAATCGAATGATGCTTAAATGAATAATTTTATTTAAACGTCATTTACGGAGTTCATTTGAAGAAATAATAATTTTGTTACAAAATGAAATTCAGAAGATTTTGTTATTTAAATAACTATTCGAATGACCGAATGGATAAAAAGGTAAATAAATATATTCTCAAGAACGAAGAAAAGCATAAAATAATAAGCGTCTTCAATTATTGACAAAATGGGTAATAAAAGTGTACGAAAAATATAAACAACATATATGTCGTACGAATTCAAAACATGAGCGTGGTATAAACGTGAGTTGAACATAAATGGTAAACGAGATCGGACATCTTATAGTTATAAATGGAAACTTACTGTACTGGCCGTGAATCCCAAATTATCGTGCGACATCCTGCGTGCACTGTAGTTTCCGCAAGTCGATTAATTTCAAATAAAAATGAAAATTTATTTATTTTAAAAAACCGCGAAATTAAGACAGAAAAAAAAGTCGAAAAGACAAAGAAAAAAACTATTTTGTATTCGAAATCGAGTCGTTGGTGAGTAGATAAAAATTGAAAACACGTATTATCAGTCCCGGAAAATCCGATAATGTTCCATTGTGTCGCGACAGGTACGGTAGCCACAAGCGAACTGATCTGAGGAACTGCGAAGTATTATTTATATAGTAGCACCTCGTGAAACCTGCGAGCTTGCCACAATTGTATATTTCAACTCCTCCACGGCCCGGTTCAATTATCTTTTTCTTCAACTCTTCCCTGACTTTTAAACGAGCATTCCGTCTACCTTCTTTATCAGTCCTATCATGAATACGATTAAAATAAAAAAAAAAACATGTACCAGAATTTAAAAAACGTTAATTTTTTTTAAGTCCTTTGTGAAATTCAAACAGGATTTTTTGTTTTTTCATTCTTAAAATTATTACGAATGTTTGACACATGTTTCTCAAACAAAAATTTGATATGCTATTTTGAAGGAAACTGAAAAAATTGAGTCATCTTTGAAACTTTACGAACATTGATTTTCAGTTACGAACATTACGAACATTGATTATCACTATCATTCTGAAAAGTGATAAAATCGTTTAAATAAAATATTCTTCGACAGATAATCAGACAATTTTTTTTTTTCGTCACGTGATACAAGTTTGGTGATTTTTGTAAATACATATGCATTTTTTTGGAATATTCTCATCCATTATGGTCGTTTAAAAAACTTTTATAAATTTTATTTGATAAGTCAGGAATTTTCTTCGTGGTTTTGTAAAAAGATTCGAAAAAATTGCGAAAAAAGTCGCTGGTATTCCAGGAAGTCAACGAATCAATTCCATACGACGAAAAATAATCGTCTGATTATTTTATGAACAATATTTTTTTTTCAACAATTTGTTAATCATTTTTTGACAATTTTATCAATCCTCGCTGCATCTTCGCGCTAAACTTTTCCAGATTTTTTAGAACCGCTAAGTACTGAACTTATGGTGAAGTTATGGTGAAAAATAATTTCCAGGAACATTTATGTGAATCATTCAACAACCAGTCCGAAGGATTTATATCAATTTATATTTCTTCATTTTCGTTGACTCGAATTTTCCGTTTTTTGCGAAATCTTACAGAAGTAAGATTTACAGAAGAAAAAAAACAGTGTCAGGATAATAAAATTCTTTTTATTATCCTGATACTGCTTTTTTCTTTTGTAAATTTTACTTCTGTAAATAAAATTCTTTTTATTATCCTGACACTGCTTTTTTTATTACTGTAATAATCCTTTTTTCTCAATCGACATAAATCGACTATCATTTTCCCCTTTGTGGCACCGCTGACTGATTATTTATTATCTACTTCCTAAAAATGTTTGTCCTCTGTGCTCCAAAAGTGATACAATTTAATTATATTTATATGTAGTAGAATATACGACTACTACCAAAGTAATATAAAAGTATTTTATCTATTACCAATCTTTTTCCTATCTATAAATGTGTATAAAATGTTTATCTATCTGCGCACTTATTATTTGAAAACAATCGAAGGCATTCCGATTGAGTATTGTTTGATTTGTTGCTTCTGGTTTTCCCAACTGGTTATTTTCTCAACGAGTTGTTTGTTTTTGTCCACGCGTTTGCTTGCCTCTTTTCGAGTCTCAAAACTCAGAATAGCGAAAAAATCGATCCTTCGTTTTTGTGAGGAAACTCCAAAAAACAACTTTTTCGACTTTTTCTTAACGCTCGGTAATGGTAAAAAGAGTAAAAATGGTAAAAAAAAAAGAAGAAAATGGGTTTTTGCTTTTCTGGGTACTTCAATTTTTGCGAAAATTACAACATCGAAGTTCGGTTATTCTCCCTTCGGAGCCCATTTTCAAAACTTAAAAAAGGCCAACCTTTCAAATCGACATTTCTCGACGAAAAATTATCTAACGAGAATTTGATGGCGAGGTATTTCAGTTTTTTTTAATAGACTCAGAAAGACGCATTGCTTTCATCTCATTGGCTCTTCCAAAAAAAAGTCCTTGTTAATCAGCAAAAAAACGCAATGATACGAAAAAATTTGCAAAAATCAATGGAAAAGTTTGAAAATCACCGAAAATAAAAAAAATTAAAGAAATTTACAAAATCAAACCTCATTTTGGAGAGAATTTTGAACATTAATCTAACCAGGACCATTTAGAGTCTCAATTTCCAATATAAAGTGCTCAAAATGTTGAAAATTTGTTGATTTTCAATTCTTTTATTTAATCATTTATTTTCATGGATTGCGATCCCACAAAAACTCAAAAAATCCATCGATTTTCTTTCAACACAAAATTTTGTAGGTAAAACTGGAAATAAACTACTTTTTATCTCAACAATCGGGTAAAAAAGGAAATTTTTCAAAAAAAAATCTTTGATTAGCTCATAGAAAAATGAAGAAAATCGCCGGGATTTTCCGAACACCCATTGCATTGTAATGCGACTATTGAATCTTATTGAGAGACGCGGCAGCGTCTTGATGCCGCGTATTGAAAAGATAATTTTAAACAGCGAAGGCAAATCGCGCCGCGTATCTTTACTCGAGATTTGGCTGTTTTCCGTTGCGCTCAGAATTCAACTCGACGCCATTTAAAAACGCGTTGACTTATCGAAATTCTAATGCGATTTTACCTCAAAATCAAACAGTGTCAGCAAAATGAACTTTTTGCAATAAATCGAATCGTTCAAAAGAGAAAAAAGAAAAATAATTGAAAATTTCAATTATTTGTATCTTACATCACGAGGATTCATGAGTGCAATACTTTAAAGTGTTGCTACCTGAAGGAGAACCATGAAGTATCGATAAATCGCGATAAACTCATTAAGATGATCGATTTACAGTAAACATATTTCTCACCTTATAATCAAGTTTGAAATTCATAATCGGAAGATAAATCTTATCTTCACTTGTACATTATTGCAAAGTTTTGACGGTACTGAAATATTGATCGTAATGAACGACAAACCCGCTTAATAGAGAATTAACTTTTTAAGTTTCTATTAAAACGATAATCACTCGAAAATTCTAAATGCCATAAGGATTTGAAATTTCTTTTCCCTTTCGCAAATTTATTTTTCTGTACGACGAAAGAGTTAATTTTTTTTGTAGTATCAATTATCGTTGTACTTATAATTTTTAGGGAATAAAAATGTTCAAAAGTCACTATTTCTGGGGCGAAATTATTATCAAGTTCCTACTAATCAAATGAAGCATTTAAAACTGTACATGAGAGAAAATCATAAATTATTTATTATTGTTAATTATGCAAATAATTTATGATTTTCTCTATTATTATTGCGTGAACCAAACGACTTCTAACAAAAACAACTTGATAGAAAAAAATAACTTGCATTGGTAAACTGCTCTTAGTTTCATTCACTCCACCCGTTGCTGCGTGGGAGGATTTTTAAAATTTCGAAAAATGGGAAAAACCTCATATTACTGTATACAAGAGTGCGGCAGCGCTCGACGAAAATTTTGAGCTATACTTTGCCCTCGAAATTTGTTTTTATTTTTAATACTTGGCGTCGAGCCGCTACCACGTCTCTTGATTATGAAAATTAAACAAAGTTACTCCAATAATAAATAAAGTTAAAATTTTGAAAAATGCGAGATAGAAGGGTGAACCCATTTTTATTTACGATCGATATATAATCGTTGAGAGTCCCACACGCGTAGCATGAAAACATCTTTTCGGGCATTACAGACTTGTGTCACATTCCTATTTAAGAATATTCGATCATAGAATTACAATAATTACGCGGATATGCCTAATGTCGCATCGAAGATAAAGGTCTATTAGATTGATAAAAGTCGGGAGGAAAAAAGATTCCGTAGCATTTGGAAGCGCCAATAATCACGCGAAGATTTTACCTCGAATTCAATGTCAAGCATTTCTAGCTTTTTTACATTTCCCTTTTATTTCTATCGGAGGTTCAATCGCAAAAGTGATGTCATAAAGTACACATAATTAGTTATCGAGTAGTACACGAAAAGTGGTTGAAAAAACTGATCTCATAAATGCAAAAACATGCTTGAAAATGATTTGTTGAAGTAACACCGTTTTTACTCTCGTGAATTAAAGTTTCTAATTACACGCTAGACGAGCAACATATTCAATGTTCGAAACAAATTTAACAACCAATGATACACAAATTTGAATTGAGAAGACTGACCATTATCGGGCTAATAATATTAATTGTCTTTTTTTTTCTTCCAAACGCGATTTACACTTCGTTTGAAATACATTCAAGCAGTTCGCTGAATTATGTGAATTCCGCTGTCGGTTATTACTGGAAACGAAAGATCGCCAACTTTCAATGCAAACGCAGCCTCCTCGAATGGCTTCTGCATCGCACCGCGAGTAAACGGCCCAAGATCTCCACCTCGTATCGCTGAACTGCAATCACTGTATTTTGCAGCCAGATCGGAAAATTTCGCTTTCCCAGACACTATTTGTTCTCTGTAAGCTGCATTAGAACAAATTTAAAAATGTAAATATATTTACGTTACCGTTTATGCTTGTAAATTTTCATAAATGCGATATATTTCATTTTTATTTATATCATATATAATTTTAATTTAATTTCATTTTATTTTAATTTCATTATAATTTTATTTTCATTATAATTTTAATTTCATTTTTATTTATATCATATATAATTTTAATAACATTATTCAGATTATTTAATGAAATATTATTATTGATGATTGATTGTTTATACATGTTAATTTTTTTAATTATTTCATTGAAAAATTAATAATTTCATAAAAATTTAAAGGCAGCAATGGAGAAGTAGGAGAGGGGAAAATATGGGAAAAAATTAGAGTCTTCTAATACAGAGGACAATCAGAAGGATGAAAGAGGTTAAGGCATACCCAGAAAATCCAACTAATCTGGAAGAAAAAAGAGGAAAAAGAGAAATTGAGATACTGCGGTGAGTGTAAGAACAAGAGAGGAAAAGGAGTGGACCGGTATTGGGAGAATAAAGACGTAAGAAGAGAAATTACAGAAACGTGGGCAAGGTTTTATTGTTTTTTAATAATGAATAACTGCAATCTGTTATTTTTATAACAGATTTCTTTTTACAATAGTTTACAGCTTCCAGATGGATGCCGTGTAGTTTCAGTGTATTGCCATCGTTTCGCAAACGTTACAGTTTGCATCATCAGGGTTGAAGGCTCCAATATTGAAGCTCCCTTGTCTCAGGTAATCCTTATATACGCATGGTCATCGTTCCAGATGGCTGCACCAGCCAATCAGTTTTTGATTGATCAGCTGGTCAATTGAAAAACTAGGAGGATGGTGTGCCAGATTGGGTAGACCTAGTAACGTCCGTCTCCGTTAAGATTGTTCGAGAGTTTTCGGATTTCTAGGCCTTCTCTATGTTTCCTAAAGAAATAACTCAGTGGGTTAGCCAGCATTTGAGCTTTGTCGAAAAGGATGGAGTGTCCTGTTTCCATCTTGTGTTCGGCTAGTGCTGACTGAAGAATATGGCCATATCTGACACACCATTGGTGTTCTTGGATCCATGCGTATATAAGAACTACCTGAGACCAGGAAACTTCAGTATTGGAGCTCTCAGCCCTGATGATGCAAACTGTAACATTTGCGAAACGTTGGCAATACACTGAAACTCTACACGGCATAAACTATTGTAATAAGCCATAAACTATTGTAACAATAATGGCCGTGAAAGTCTCAAAACTAGATTTCTTTTTCTTTATTTTTTCTTCATTCAGTATTTCTAATGTGGGCTAGAATCAGGTGTGGAAATATAGGAAGAGGAAAATACAAAAGGTGTAGGGAAAATAAATACAGGATGTGTGACGGAGAAAAAGAAAACTCACAATGCATATGCGAGTGTGTGGAAATAAAGAAGTAAATTGACAAATAAGGTAGTCTGGAAAAGTGGCTCGAAGCGGATAAAAGACAAACGCTCAAGGTCACAATTGATAGAGCATTTAAAGGAGAACCTGTTAAAGAGATATGTAAGTGGCAGGAGAAAATTATAAAAGGAGGAATGTGTAAATAGGTCAAATATTAAAGAGAATTGCAAATGTCTTGAACATTGCCGTGCTCTTAAATACTCCAATATGAAATTTTTTTAACTGATTCGGCCAATTAGTAACCGTAAATTCGGTCACTGACGGATGTCGGATCCGTTAGGGTTACTATAAAATAAAATTTCATGATTTTTTAAATATAATTATTTCAGTTGTGTAATATAATTTGCATTTGTACATTTATCGATTTTTTTTAACTTACATTTAACAAGATCGAGCGCTTCTTCTTTTGATCGTGTGATTTTCTCTTCTCGTCGGGAAGAAGGTCGTCTTGAACCAGCATGTTTGACGAGCAGATGACGACACCGAACCTCATCGGGCCCGTCTAGTTTGACATTGCCCGACGGATCAGCTGGCTTATCCGGTACGTCCCATTGACTCTCTTTTGTATATACGTTTAAATAATAATGCTGGCCTGTTCATCAAGAACATATAATCTTTTGAGTGGTCGTACAATTTGTAACTTTAAATTTTGTTTTTCAAGATTTTGTCATTTTTTGGCCATAAGTGGAATTTAGACCAGGTGGAAAAGTATTGGAAGTACGAAAGTTAACCTCAAATGTTTATAACGAAAATAAAGTCTTGTTTGAAATAAATTGACACATAAAACGCTCGAAATTCAAATAATGATTCAAAAACAATATAGAAATATTTAAATTGGTCGTAAATAATTTAAAAAAAACAATGATTGATTACAAAAGTAAATAATGAAGATTCGGTCGGTCACTCATCGACATCGGAGTATTTGTATTTTTTTTATCAATAAACACGAGACAGTTTTGACAGTGTGGAATAATTTAAAAAAAACAATTGAAATAGGGTTGTCCATGAGCTTGCATAAATTAGGCCTACCGGTAGATCTGCTCAGACGTTTTTCCCACCCCGATGGTAATTCTTCGTCCGCCATTTTTATAAAGCTGCTCTGAAAAGTTAGTTTTTAAAATAATGTAGTATAAATATCAACTTGTAACTCTTGAATTTCCAATGAGACGAATCATGGATCGAAGAAAACCGTAACGAAAAATAATGCGAAGATATAGACAAGCACGAAATTTTTTATGGTTACTCCGGAATGGCTCTTTTCCCGTAGCAGTCAACTCGAGAACTTGTCAATTCTACGAAACTCTGTCGATATTGCAGATATACGCAACTCGGCCGATATTGCAAATTTCGTCCGATGGTATGCAGTCTATTGCATATATTTTTTATTCGTGAATTTGAATCATTTCATTTTGTGCATTTCGGAATACATAGTCGGTTCACGTTTTTCAATTTATCGACACCGATTTTATTCGAATTATTTCATTACAAAACGTAATTAATTTATTTAACATGTACATAATAATACTTCAAGATTGTTCACGATTAATGTATAAACAATAATGATTTTTTCTCTCTGTGAATGTTGTGCACATGCATGCGAGAACAATATGAACTTCGTTCACTTTCCAAAAACGTGGGGCGAAAAAGGCCAAAAACGTGGGGCGAAGTGAAAAAAAAGTGAAAAAACAAAAAGAAAGCCGCAGGCGGAGCTTTATTTTACGATGGAAACAACGCACAAAAGGTAAGACGTGGAAAGGGTGCAAGGGAGGGAGAAGAAATGGGGGAGGGAACTCTGAGAACTCGATGGGGAAGAGAGAAGTATGGGGCTACCGGGATCTGGCGGCGGACCGCATTCTCTACCTGTGTGGTAAAACGCTCAGAATCCCCCAAGGGGCATTCTCTAAAACAAAGACCATTCTCGGACCTCGCTCGTTTTGTTCCATCATCCTCCTCTCTCATTACGAAACAATTTCCACATACTCGCGCTTCCTCTTAACCTCTGTCATTGTCCAAATAATTTCGAAATCGTATTTTCGTTTGTCCTCTCGTAACTCGAGGTGGTACAAAAAATGATCATAAATCGCGCGAAAATCCATTTTTTTATATTTTTCTATAAAAACGACTAAATTACAGCAAAATAAAATTTAAAAAAATACAAAAAAATTAAAATCCCAAAATTTCAGTTCAAAATCATGAGAACGTATTAAAATGCCTCTTCATCTTTCTCGTCGTTTCTGCAAAATTAGCAAAAAACTATTTTCGAACCAAACTTTTTTTTTCATTCCATGTGCAATAACTCAGAGAGGGTTGACGTTAGCATATTTTTGTAAAGGACCTTTTTTGTAGAAGATAAAATTGTCGACAAAACAGTTCTTGGATATTTTCACAGAAAAGTTGATGGTTTCGGTGCTAGACACGATTAAACATTGAACAACGAAAGGTAAAAAAATATTTCTTAACAATATTTGCAACGGGTAAATATCTATATTTTAAAAATATACATACTCAAAATATACTTTACAGAAACACTTATTAATTATTTACAATGTTTACACGATTCACCTATTCACACATTTTACATCGTTGATACAAATAACACGTAACACGCTACATTTATTAACAAGAAAAAAAAATGTATTTGTACAAAAATTTACACGTGGGACGTTTTTTTCATAACTCGATTTCGGTCTCCTTACAATTTTCTTTTTTTTTTCTTTTCGTTTTTCTTTCCACTTTTCGACAAAAATAATAAATAGTAATCCTTAAGCAGGTACGGTTTTACACTGACATTATATTTACATCACATAATCGTAAAATATATATATAAAAATTTATATATATATATATATATAAAATCTGTGCATGGTGTATTGCACATTAATAGTCCTAAAAAAATATATATTTTTTTATAAATTCCTTTGCAACGTTAACGCAATCGTTAATCGTGAAAAGGCAAAGAAGTGGGCGATTAAAAAAAATGGGCTTAACGATGAACGATGTCCGTTTGTTCGATTACACAGTGAAAATATAAATTGTATAAATGAAAAAGAAAGAACGCGTTTTGAACCGGGATAAATGGCAAGCCCAAGGCGAGATGATTCGTCAATATTATTTTTTCTCGATCAACACTGACTGGTTGTATGTAAAATTCTCGGTATACGAGCGAAGATCTGCGAAAAAAAAAATTTTAACGGAAATGTTTTCTTTTTCGCGTTATTCCGCCCGTGTTTCCAAGTATCAAAAAAATTTCGCAAGAAATGGCAAAAAAAATATCGTTTACGTAAAAGAAAGTAATAATTAAAAAACACAAATAAAATATTTCTTCCAGAAAAATCGTATTTTTGCGTACAATTTTTCGTCAACGTTGATTTTCACTGTGACGAGTTAATTTCGATAAAAAAAAAATGTTTATTCCGCTCGTTACGATTCGTTCGTCGATTTTCGACTTTCGAGGATTTATACCGGAAGTATGAATAGTACGGGCTGCACGGTTGATCGAAGATATCGAAAGGAAAGACTATGCAAATGAAAACGTCGTACGAATCGCGGTCCTACGAGCCTCGACTCAAATGTTGATTTTTATTATTTTTTTTCCTTTTTATTTTTTCTTCTTTTTTTCTTTTGCGGAATAGCAAAAGAGCTCGCTGACGCGGCTACGCATATATACAGGTCTGTAGCACCTGCGGATGCTTCTATATTAATATCTATACCGGTTTTTCCTCGCCACGCACACACAAGCACTCGCACATTGACACAGGCATACGTTTATACATACACACATATTTATATGTATATATATGTATATATAAAAGCTTATTAATAAATTATACCCTCTGTCCCAAGGAGGTTTAGGTTCTCGGGCGAGGATAGCCACGGCGTAATACCGACGTTGAATTAACCGCTCTTTTGTTCATAGGCCATCAAGTTTTGTTGATTACTCAATGAAACTACTGAGAATACGACTCCTCGAGTGTACACATTGAATATATACATTATGCGCTTTCAAAGGGGAAGATATATATATATATATCGTGTGATTCAACAAAAGTTGCATTTCCATACGAATTCGGTAGATTTGTGTTGAACATAAATTTGAAATCGGACGATTTATCGATTCTCAGTTAATACAAAACGTTCTGAACGGTCGCAAGTCCCTACCTCTTAAGGTTCAAACCAAAAACGAAGATTTTTTCGACGTTAAAACTTCAAAGTTACTAACTTTCTTCTTTTATTTAATTTTCTTTGATTCGATCGACTGGCACACCGATTTCCTCATTTATAAACGCGTGTTTTTCTTCTTGGTAGAAACCAGGGAAACTCTCAGCTTAAAACGTAACCTGACGAGATAACTTCGTTGGATGTTTGATTTTCCATGCTCGTTTTTCATGTCGATTTAGTCACAAATGAGAGAAGAGAGAGAGAGGGGGGAGAGAGAGAGACAGAGAGAAGCTTTTTTTTGCTCAACGACATCCACATCCCAGTACCGCCATGTCTTGGTAATTCTTGAGGACAACCTTGTTCTCCTCATCGAGGTAGAGCATCGATATTGAACTTAGAGCCGTTGGGACGCAACACGCTTTTGGCACCATACTCGGATTCGTCGAATATACGAGATTCTGTACAATCGCGTGATTCGTCGAGTTCAAGTGATCGGACAACGGGAATGGACAGTCACCGTGACAATAGAAAGCGTCGTAGCCCGGTGGCGCCACGATCCAATCGTTCCAACCAACGTCGGCGAAATCAACGTACAGAGGATGCCTTCGGCATATCTCACGACCATCCTTACGACGATTTTTTCTTAGAGTCGCACGTCTCGCTCTTCTCTCTATTATCTCATTGGCCGTTGCCATTTTTCTTCTACCGTCGTCCGTATACGTAAACAACGTTGGTCTTGTCGATGACCACATTTCGTTACTCTCCTCCAAACTACGTCGAAGTCTCACGTGCTTCTCTCGCTGTCTGCTCGTCGAAACGTTGCGTTTATCCCTGTCCCTTATTTGTATTAAAAGACCGTGATTGTGATCGCGCTCGTCCAACCATCTCACTACCGCCGGATGCACGTCCAAACTTATCGTCATGTTACTTCGCTCCTTTACCGTTTTATTGTCTATTAATCGTAACAGAGGTTTTCTCTTGCCACGGATTCCTGGCCTCACTATGTCGTGCACCAAAATTCGCAACACACCATCCTTCTTTCGACCCTCCTCATCGGACGACACTTTCTTCTCCTCCCACGCTGACAACGATAACACACGTGATAAACTCAATTCCGCTGCTTGCAACTTCTCATCCAATGGTATTCCGCTTACATCGAATGACAGGCGAAAATGATTCGGTGATTGAAACTTTTCGTCCAATTCGCTCTCTGCGTTTCGACCACCGGAAACAAAGAATATTTATTCATTTAGAGTTATTGTCTTACTGGCAAATTACAAGTTTAAATCATTCTTCACCCGAGGCCTCAATTTTTTTTAGTAAAAAACTGCATTTCTTATTTTTTTTTAAGTTACTAACAAATTTTTTGAAATTTGTTGATAACAAGTCTCGATTTATAGAGATTCCATCACTAAACTTTCGCCAAATGCGGCTTTATCATAGACGATTCTATTCGTTATCCAAGAACGAAGAGAATAGTGTATAATTAAACCTTATTATTGCATACGAGGAACATTTTGTGTTGAAGAGAAGTTTGGGGTCGTTTTCGACCCCGTTGTAGGGTTTACGTTCGGAAAAATATTTAGTGGGGTCTACGGCTAACATTAGATAGTGATATAAACACGAAAATTGATTACCGTCAATTTAATAATTAATTTAGGATGAAGAATTGATATTAATCATTTTAGAGCTGAGAATGTTCGGTTTTGAAATCGCTTTAAAAACCATTAGTTTCAAAAATGCTTTTTAATTGTTTGATCAACGATTTATTTTCATGGTTATGAGAAAAACTCGTTTTCTCTTCTTTTTTCTTCAGAGACTTTGAGAGCGAGATTCTCACAATGGCAAAGCTCTCTAAGCGAAATCTTGGAATCCTCGTGAAACGTACTTGTGGTAAGGAGAATGCTATAGAGAACTCGCCAACAATTTTACGACGTGTCATGCACCGATGCACAAGCCATCACAACGTCACCTTGAAACTCGATTAATTGGTAAGCTACACACGAGTTCTCTCCCCCCACCCTCTCTATTTCTTTCTTAACTTAACCCAAACAGTAGAAATCTTATTCTATCAATCTTGGATTAGTAAAAAGCTTAACTATTTTTTTAATTCATTTTCAATGTTCTGGAGTTTTCATTAATTTCCTATATCCTGAGTTTTTAATTGCCAGCAAATTTGCTTGTTCTTTTTTTCTATTCTCAAAATATGCTAAAATATATTTTTCAGTTCTTTTGATCTTTTATTGGAGTTTTCATTATTTTTTAATATCCTAAGTTTGCAATTGGCAGCAATTCTTTTTCGATGGTTTCGTCTGTTCCCAAAAGAGACAAAAAAATATTTGAATTTAATTAATCTTTAATACTGTGGAATTATCATTAATTTCCAATATCCTAAGTCTGTAATTAGTAGAAATTGTTTTTCACTGATTTTTTATGTTCTCAAAAGATGCAAAAACTAATCAAACAAACCCAAACAAAAAAAAAACTGTTTGAATTTAATTAATCCTCAGTATCCTCGAGTTTTCATCAACTCCCTATACCTTAAATTTCAAATGGGCAGCAATTTTTTGGTGCTGATTTAATCTGTCGTCAAAAGAGCGAAAAATAAGTATTTGATTTGAATCAGTGTTCAATATTCCGGAATTTTTATTAATTTCCAATATCCTGAGTTTTCAAATGACTGCAATTTTGGTGCTGATTTCGTCCGGTCTCAAAACAGACCAAAAAAATGATTGAGTTTGTTTGGATTTAAAATTGCAATTGTTCTGAACATAAAAAAAAAGCTTTTGCTGCTTTACTAACAATAGAAATTAAAAAATTCCAAATAAGTATACTAACCAATATGAGAAAAAGAGCGAACAGTGTTTGCCGATCGGGTGTGAAATCCCGGTTTGGCGATATCGGCGATACCGATTTTCTTCTGATGAAGATATAATTTCCTTAAGGATTCGGGTATATGAGCTGGCGATCCCTGGGGTTTGGGTCTCCTCGTGAATCCCAGTAAGGAAAGTAGACTCGCCTCGACACCTGCGATGGCTCGTTCCCGTTCCTTCATTCCCAGAGTATCGACGGTGTTGTCGGAGGTTACGTTCAGGCTTATTTTCGCCTCTGCCAGCAGCACACCCGCTGCCGCTAACAACAATCTAAGCAGCAGCGACATGCGCATTCTGACGTCAGCCACTGGCACTCTGTGCCACTCCTGAAACACACGACAATGACGGAACAATCAGTTGTTTATCCTCATTCTTTCAATATTCATTTAACATTTATTCTGAGAACAATTCGAATGGCATTTATGAAAATAAACAACATTAAGAACATTTCACAGAAACCTCAACAGCCAAAAATCTTGATCGAAATTTCATAATTTTGCGATTCGACACCAAAATCTGGTAATCAAAAGCTTAGAAGCAGGGGTGGGGGTAAAATTTTCGAATGACGAAATTTCGAACAGCTAAAATAGCGAATTTTAACATACAGTTATCGATATATATATATAATTGTATGTTAAAATTCGCTATTTTAGCTGTTCGAAATTTCGTCATTCGAAAATTTTACCCCCACCCAGAAGCAGATTGTTTCAACAAGAAATATCTAGACCATTATTTTAATATAAAGTATGAAATAAAATGAAGCATAAAAAATTCATGTATCGATTTTTTTTTTAATGAATCATCAAGCGTTTACTCTCTTTTAAGAGTTTTTCAAAGTATTCTAGCCAAAATCTGAACTATTGAGAATTCATGCAATGGCCAGAGAGTTCGAATGTTTTGATGGGTCTGAGAGACCCTTAACTATGGAGGAAGGATTATTTACATATTAATTGACTCTTATTTTGAACTATTGTCGTTTTTTCATTACAATTCTGTAGTAATTTCGATCACTATGTACAAATTACGAATAATAATCATATAAATAACAATAATAATAACAATAACAATAGTAATAGTAATAGTAGTAGTAGTAATAATAATAATAATAATAATAATAATAATAATAATAATAATAATAATAATAATGTAATGCACAGTGGAGTTTGGTGGAGAAGGTGTAGCAGGAAAGGAGTTGGCGGCATGTTATCCAGGGCCAACAGCTGCTGGCAAACACAACGCACTCACCGGCAGCACACTCCACAGCTTTCTCTTGACGCGCCCGTCGCAAGAGGTCGAGCAAAAATATACGCTCTTTCACACTCTTTTGTTGCGACCAGTAAAATCAACAAAGGTACAAAGACAAATGTTTATCGAGGATTAAATATCTCAAAGAGTGCTTAAGGACAATAAAAAGCAAGTCAAAACACATGACACAAATATCGATCAAGAATAATAAAATTTGGTCGAAAATCAAGTCAGGATTTCAAATCAAGTGGCTCCAATATGCATGCGTAGAATTCGAGACTGAAATCTATAAAATCTTGCAAGCACCAAATTTTTTGTCGAAATCGAATAATCAATTTGATAGGTTTGAATTACTGAGTGTTAAAACACCATCTAGAATTGTGAAATGTTTACTTTAAATTTAAAATGAACGACCTTAAAAATTCTTGCCCAAAACCCAAGATTTTGTAAAAATCGGATCATTTTTTAACTTTAACGTCATGTGGATCGAATCGAGTTATGATTTCTCAATATTTATGTCAAGTTGTGATTAAAAATAAAGATAATGTGATTAATTATTCCATTAAATTAATAATTATCAAATTATTGACATTCTTTTGCATTTTCCTCCGTACAATTTTGTTATTGGGAACTTCCGAGAATTATGATGACACCGTCACCCCAATAAATCGAGCGCAAATTCAGCAAACTTAAAGTAAATCTTTCTCGAAGAATTTTTACACCTGTTCTTCTCCGAAGTGGTTTAAACGAATTTCAATTTTTTTAATACAGCTCTGAGATAGGATAATCCGAGTTTAAACTCAGATAAAACTTCGGCAACGAGATTAAACGTATTAAAAAAAAACAGTGTCAAACTGAATTACAGTTCCAATAGAAATAATCTTCGAGAAAAATTTGCTAGACAACTTCGACCATTTTCCTGATGTTTTTAAATCTCCGGCGTGTTTAGCACAAGTTTCAAAACTTTAGGAAACTCGATTTACATTTTTTCCATCACGCAAAAAGATTGCCAATTGACAAATTTGTAAAAAAAAAAGGTTGTGGCCATTTGATGAGTAATAAAAACTTGTCCACCGGATTTTACTGCCCGAAAATGACGATTTCGTATAGAAAGAAATATTTAGCGAAGAATGTTAGAAGGTAGTGACAACAGCAAATGGTGGTTACTCGGATACTTGAGCTTCGTACATGTGTATGTATGTATATAAATATATATGAAGCAAGTTGGGTTGTATCTCGATAGTATGGAAGAGGAAAACGAGAAAGAGGCTCGTAAGCAAATGTGTGTGCGTGTGAGAGAGTGAGAGAAAGAGGGAGAGGATGGAACGCGATGGCGATGTATAAGAGAGCCTCGCGTGGTGCTGGAGACGGAGAGGCTACGGATGCCAGAGCCATGCTGTCTGCAGCTACCGCATCTTATAATATTACTCCTTGGATCTCGGTGTGTGCGCACGCGCCTGACCAGAGTTTCGAGCAGGGCTTCCTCTCCTCTTCTCTCGTCCTCTCAGACTTCTTGGCTTCTTCACGAATTATACTATCCCAGCAATAATTACAAACGAATATTTTTTCTTCACAACAAAAATGTGGACGTTTAACATATTTATTATTAAACAAATGTCTAACTATTAATTATTAAAGAAATTTAATTATTACATTACGTTAATTAAACAAGTTTAATTATTAAACAAATGTTTAATAATAAATATTACTTATTATTAAACAAATATTTAATAATAAATATTCTGAGGCCCGAAGTACAAATTTTGTTATTTAAATACGAAAATCTGCTTCTAAATACAAATAAATCGAACGAAAACCTTCCATAAATGGCAGAAAGTTGGAAATTTTACTTCGGAGATCGAGGCTGTACACGAAGGGTTAAAGATACTGAACAACAATCGTGTATTTGCGTTTATACATGTATATACGTATTTATACTCAATTATTAGTGTATTAGGAGCTGTAAACCTCAAAAAGGAACATCGGTCATGGGTCCTTTGCGATGTATATATATACAGGTTGTATTCATTCCATTGTTAAATGGAGCTAAAGGTTCGAGCTATTTTACGGTATAGAAGAAATGTATATACAGTGCACGAGCTTAGAAAAGGCTTCTCCTTTCATCGAGACTGTTTGTGGGTCTTCGATTTCAACAGGTTGTTCAATGCTAAGGCGTTAAGGTCATTTACGATATATATTCTCGGTTCAGGATGATTCTCGATACTATAAATAACCCGGAGCTCTCAATGTACCTATTATATTGGCACACTTGCTCACTCGAATCTCAACGAGCACACAGGTAGGTAGATTGATAGGTTTGGTTAGGTATTTAGACATAGCAGAATGCACGTTTTTACTATATTACAAAAACATCGTAGTTCTCGTTTACATTTTATGTCGCTTTGTTCATTCGCACTAGGGAAAAGAACAGCACAAAATGATACGAATTCAAAGCTTGCAGTGAAATTAGTGCCATCAAATTTAATTATTTCCATAATTATGTAGCAAAATTTTCAACAAAATGAAACTCATTTTTTGTTTTAAGTGAAATTTGAATTTTCTAATTCAATTTTCGACGATTGTTTGGAAAACCTTTCAACAGAATGAAACGCATTATTAGTTCGAAGTTTTAAGTGAAATTTAGGTTTTCTAATTCAATTATTGGTGATGGTGAATAATTGCATGGATGAGTGAACTTTTTATATTCAATTGATGAGGATTTTTGTTTAATGTTCTTTTGCTACTGCTCATTTGTCGATCTTTCTCAGTTTCTACACGATCGATTACGGAAATGATAATTTGCTATAAATATAAAATATATTTGATTTTCACCTGCTTCAAATGTATTTTTTTTTGTATACGTACAATTGGCCATTCATTGGCGTGTCTTACGTGTTGGTACTTCTCGAAATGCATTTACGTTTAGTTTACTTCGGGTACCAGGAGGTATATTTATTTGCCATTTTCTTTTTCGTCATTTCAAATGAAGTTTCTATGCTGCTTGAGTTGACATTTATCCTGAGATTGATATGGTGAATTCCAAAGACAAAATGAAAAATTAAGTTATTTATTAATTGTAATGAATTCAACATAACTGTATGAGCCAAAGCCCGGACCAGAATAGTTTCTATATACTTTTCAACAAAAACACCAAATTATTCGTCTACTTTAACGTCCACGTGCAAATCCGGGAGTATTTTTGACTTCCTTCCAGGTCCAGCGAGCTGGATCGAAGTTTATTACCGAAAAATGCTTTTTCATATCAATAAAAATAACTTAATTAAGCTCACATCCACAAAACAATGTATTTCCGAAAAAAATGAACGTGCTCAATAACTCGCTAAAAGTACAAATGCCCATCTCTGGTGTATTTCGTACAGTCTCCGAACCGCGGTAGAATTGGTAACCATCTGTGGAATTGGTGGTCACCGCGAGTGGAATGCGGGTCCATGCTGGGTTGAATGCTGATACGACGACACGCCAAGGATGTGTGTTAGAGAGTCCCTCCTCTTCCTCCTGCTGTTCGTCCCTCCCTCCTGAGCATTCGTTTCGTTCCACAAGAGAGTTTATATATAAGAGGTACTCTCCTCTTTCGAGAGGATTCTTGTTATCGGGTCCTCTTGTCCCTGTCCGCTCTCGCGAGCCTCTCGCTCAACCGATAGCACATTAAACGTATATACAAAATAAACGCGTGTGTTTCGAGCGTGGAAAAAAACGTCATCGTCGAAAATATAATCGGGCCAGAGGCTAAGACCAAGTCCAAACGTTCCCTCGCGAAGAAGGGGCAAGGATCCGAAGCGTTGTTTCATATATACATATAAATATATACATTCATTACATACATAGGACACCACAGCACACATGTAAGCAAGTCACAGTAGCGCGGTCACTCTCAGTGGTGAGAGAGAGCGCCACCAGTCGTAATAATGAGCCACCAGCCCACCCCCACTACCACCTAACACGACCTGGAGGCAGCAACAGTCTCGCCAAGTGCGAGCGAGGCGGCTCAAAGTGACTCGCGAACGAAGGTGGCAACCTGGAGAATGTAACATGAGATTGAAAATTTTTTTTTTCTCCAATGTCTCGAACCCTTCATGGGTTTTCAAGACCCATGTGAAAGTTCTCTCTGCCATTTTTCGCTTAATTCTTTAAGCCTTTGTGTCTCAAAGAAGAAGAAAGGATCTCTTTGATTTTCTTCTTTGGATCGAGTACAAATTGAATGAACTCTCGATGAGGATAAAATAGTTGAGGAAATATTGACTGGTCGCTGAGATATTCGAAGTCGAAGTTGCAAGAGCCTTCTTCTAGACTCGGTATGTGAAACTTGAGTACCGTTTTGTCTCTGCACACGAAGGGTCTAGGAATTTCGACTCGTTTTCTTGAAAAGAAAACCTGTGTCGATCTTTTTAATTTGTTTGATGAAAGAAAGGAGTAATGAAGATAGCGAAAGAGAGAGAGAGAGAGAGAGAGAGAGAGAGAGATAGATGGAATACTTAAAGCAGTATGAGAGAAACAATTGAGAACAAGCGTGGGAGTTGTGAAGCGTAGAAGGGAAGACTATAATAAAGAGGACGAAGCGGAGATGAGGATTCATGCATATTTGAAGTATCTACAAGACAACTCGTGGAATATTTATATATATGTTTCTTTCCTTTGACACCTTTTGCTCTTTTTTGGGCTTAATCTTATGAGGAACTTACCTAGCTAACCGTAGGTCCGCAGTCCGAGCAGCCACGGCATTTCAGCGAGTCCATGCACCGTGTCCGACTATGTTTAGTCGCTTTCCTGCGCGATCGCGACACTCGCGGCACCACCAATCACCATTTGCCGAGCCTTAAAACACGTATTATGCGTGTTCGCGCCTAGGCCCGTCGTTTTACTTTATTCGATTATTTTATTATGTTATTTTTTTTTCACGTTTTACTTTACAAGAGTGTAAGAATCGCAGAGCGCCGGGGAACTATGTCGAGTTCTTAATTTAGTGCTGAGAAAAAAAATCACTAAAATTTATAGGCGCTCGTCGTATCGATTATCAGACATCCAAATCGATTATCCCACCACTCAATATTCTTGGCGATTATCACCTCCACAATGATCTCAATCGTGTATATCGTTAAACACCGTTTAATAAACCTCAAGTTTCCATTCAACATTCGTTAACCAACGAATATAAATGTCTCGGCACACTGTGATTATTAAAAATGATAAATACGAGAGACGTAAATTGCCAAATCGATCCAGTCGATAGCTCGCGTTGTAACGTTACGCGGAAATTTTTACTCGTTCGATATCTTTCGGCTCGGCCAATCGATGGCTCCTCGTTCCTCTTATTAAATTTCGCAGCAGCGAAATCTCACGAAAAGATTCCAATGGTTAAAACACACTCCGCCGATGATAAACGTTCTTTTTGCGAATGAAACGATCATCGGTGTCACAAAGATCGGCACTCGAAGACCGATCTTCTTAAAGCATAAAAGTGTTAACTCTAACGGATTCACGATTCGTATTAAAATCAGAAAAAGTTTAAACGAAAAACTCTTGGTAAATACGCGCTACCGATCTAATACCGTTCGCGGAATTAAAAGAAGACAAAAAAAACCACGAGAACACGACGTGGAGAATTTCAAGTGGAACTTGGTTCCGACACGCTCGAGAGACGTAGGGTGACTAGTTGACCATAGTAGTTGACTACTGACGGTGATCGGTTGTACCCCTTATCCCTCCCCACCTCAATCTCCCTCTCACTCTCTCTCTCTCTCGCTCGCTCACTCTTTCTTGCCCCTCTTGTCGTCCTCCCCCACCGATCCTACCGAACCTCTGCGTACCGAATACGACTGGAGGTTCCACCGTCTGTCCAGTTCACGATCCACCGCAACCCGTGTACTGTCCTGAGATGGAGCGGATTTCCCACTGATTCCGCTCGACGGCGATTCACGGATAAGTAACGAAACTATAATACCGGCTTACCTGTTTATATACATATCTATATTCCTGTATATATATATATATATATGCAGGTATGTATATATGTATATATAAGCGACTTTTACGCGAGTGTGGCAACCACTCCGCCACGGACTTGCTCTCTCGGGCGATTCGGCAGGGCCGAGACAAAAGGTCTCGGGGCCCTCTCGCCAGTCTCCCGAATACAGTAGTACCTTCTTACCTTTTTCACCGTTGTTTCTGCAATTTGAGTCTGAATGTCGTAACGAGCAAAAATGGAAAACATTCGAAAGCAAATTAAATTGATTTATATGTTGAAATGGAAAAAGTAGTACGCGATATATATCGCATTACTGGATGCTCTGATCTCCATTTCTGACAATGAATTGTTTAAAATAGGTACTGTAAAGTTTGGTACATAATCGTATTATTGGCAACTTCGTGTTTGCAATTTGGGTACAACTTTATGATGGTGGAGCTTCAACCGTTATTGAAATTCACGGTAGCGACATTTTCGTTTGTTCAGTTTAGCGCTACGAACGCCCTCTGCTCTTATCTCATGAAATAAGTTTGCGGGGTTCATAAAGTTGGAGTGTATTGCACTGAAAGGTGAAGAAGTGCTTAATCGGTTTTGTGCCGAAAAAAATAAAAGATTCGTCTTTTTTTGTGTAACGTTCAACGACACATACCAATATGAACTAAAAAACCAGGTGGCGCCTCAATTCTTCCGAAACCGTAATTCATGGGCTCTCACTGACGCGAGAATATAAATTCTCGAAAGTTTATTGAATTTTCAACACCTGCTGAACTCGTAACACGTCAGAAGAACCCGATGTACCGATACACTCGTTGAATTGGAGCAGATTTATAACGCGATATTTATATCCGCGGTTGAACACAGGAGAACGGCCGAGATTGTTGGTTGGACGTATACGACGAGGAGAGACACCTTGCTACACAGAACGTTCACGTATGTACATATATGATCCCGTAAGATGTATTTCATTCGATGAGTCCTTGAGAATGCTCGGAGCATTATGCACACAGACACACTGTCAGAGCGCGTTCAACCGTCTCGTTTACGATACAATTACTAGCAGTTTAAAAACACGAAAAAAGTGATAACGACAGTAGAAAAATGATTGAAAAAATTGAATAAAATAAGAAAAATCGAGAGATCCTTGAGAGAAGAAACAAAAGTAAAGATCTTGGTGGTGAAGTTAGAACAACCGATAAGTATCAGAATGGTTGCGTGAGTCATCAGCATTGGAATTTCTTGAAATTTCAAAAGGGAAAAAGAGGAAGGACTCTGGGATAGAGCAGGCGAGAGAATCCAAGACGGTGACTGGACGAATTCGTCCTGTTTCTGTATACACAGGTAAAAGGAACTAACATACACATGTCCTTGTCCCATGATCATTGAAGCGTCGGTGTATCGATTGTTCTTCAATCTTCTTCTTCTAAATCTTTCCTTCTTCTTCTCCCCAACTTCCGACGCGATCCAATCGAGAATAACCACCCGAAGATGAACGACGATGGAATCGATTAGTGGGAAAGAAAAAGGAAGAAGAGGGCGTTTGTAACGAGCTAAAAAGAGAGATGGCGCGCTGTTTGCTTCTTTTTTTGACTGAACAAACTT
The DNA here is from genome assembly GCA_963989365.1 of Rhimphoctona megacephalus. Taxonomy (NCBI): domain Eukaryota; kingdom Metazoa; phylum Arthropoda; class Insecta; order Hymenoptera; family Ichneumonidae; genus Rhimphoctona; species Rhimphoctona megacephalus. The sequence continues at coordinate 24,575,756 of OZ022418.1, read as the reverse complement.
CACCCGAAGACGATTGAGACGCCGGTATATTGTAAAGCTATATATACAATATAACAATACAACAAGAGGACGCCATCAACAGCTCGCGTGCGTCCAATGATGAACAAGACAAACGGATGAGCCGCAAGATACACGATACACCTCTCCGACCATCTCGCGCGTATATAAACCTTTCCGAATCTTTTCTTTTCTATTGCCGCATGATGGCTCAATGTATAGATTCTTTTGAATGGCACTAACCCAGAGTCGAGTGGCGTGTGCCGAATCCTCGTGGCCTCCTTGAAGCCATAAACCGTCGTAATTGTTCGTAGTATTTGAAATTCATGAGAATTTTGCTGCGCATTCTTGTTCGAAGTTATCAATGAAAATTTCGAGGATCTACTCCATTGCGAGTGTTCTTAAATGGATTTTTTTTGTAACTATAAATATTTTTCCAGAAATATGTCAATGTAAAAAGGACGTACTGAGTCGTATTATTTATTGGGGCTCTAAGAAACAGACAAAATGATTTATCTAACGAAATATTGTTGTTCGTTATCTCCGTTACATTCTTTTTTTCTCTACTCGTTTGACTTTCTCCGCGAAACGAGAAGATGAATGAGGCTTTGGAGATAACGAAAAGAGAGGTCCGTAAGGAACGCGAGGAATTCGTGATGTTCATCCTCACCCGATGGTTGAGGATGAGACACGAGAAGATGGCAGAGGGAGTGGGGCAGGGGCGATAAGCCGCTCTCTTTATCGCCCCGCTCCCTTATACACCTTGAAGATACGCAACCGCGGGGGTCCGACAAGCCTCCTAAGACAAAGGAAACCCGACGAGGGATTATAGGTGCACGTATATGTTGGGTACAAGGAGCTTTACCGGGACCTCTTCCCGTGTGGCAAATTTTTCTATCTTTCTCGATCGTTCACTCTCTCTTTATCTCTAAGTTGGCCCCCCCTTGACTTTCCCAAAGAGAAGCAGCACATGGTCCGGAATAGTGAGTTGTAGAATGGAATGAGACGGTAAAAGAGCAGAGAAAAAAATGAGCCGGTGAGAAAGAGAGACCAAGGAGCAACACACTCTACGAGGTACCCAACAGAAAGAGTGCCGCCAGAGGAGAATATTTATGGGGTTTCGAACTGGACCACCCGGTAATTAAGACGACCCTGAAGTTGGGGCGGGGCAGTTACCGGCACGATATCCTTTTCTCTACCTAGATCGTTCCTCACCGCCATTCCTCAGCCTTCCTGAGAGCCTTGCTCTTTCCTTCTCTCTCTCTTGATCTTTTAGCCAAACCTGTGGTGATCTTCCTTGAGGCCTCTCTTGTTCATTACCCAAGAGAATCCGAGTCCTCTCAATTTATTTTGGATACTATACACCTCACCTCTGACTGCTTGGTAACTTATATCCACACACAACTTACCGACTCAAATATCCAGGGGTTCTAACTAGATATGGACCGTGAAAGAGCATGAAAGCAAGAGAGCAGCGCGGGGAGCGAAGCGAAGTAGGCAAAACATCATATTGTACTTACGCGCGTTACGGTCCAGAGAAACACTTAGATCAATTCCTAGAGCTGAAACCGAGTAAAATAGTTTTTTCGGCACATGCTCCGAGAAAAGGTTCGATCTGCTGCCACGCGAGGCAGGTCCAAAAGACATTTAACCATTTTGAACCGATACAAATTTACTCGGGTATGTGTGTTTATATTATTGCCATGAAATAATGTATCCGGTCACGTACGTAGACGCCGGTAATGTTCTCGTGGAAGTAAATAACAGGCAACATTTATAAATAAATCTTTATTTATTGTAACGAACGAACGAAGCGAATCGTGCCTAATTGCCAGAGTTCAGCATGTTTCAATGAACGTGGTCTTGGTATGAATGAGCTAAAGGATTGAGAGAATTTTCCATACGAAGCTTGGATTTGTGAAAATGATTTGTAAGCATAGATGAAAAGTATTTACTCGTAGAAACTTTTTGTTTTATCTCAATACTGATTTTTCAATGGAGGAAGTGATAGTTGGTATTTGCTTAAATCGGTTATAATTGGAGGGTGGGCGTTGCGCCCAATCTATTTAACGTTACACAGTATATCTCAGCTCCGGTGTGTTGATTGAGATAAAACACAGGTTTACCGAGTTATCCCTCCATCAGTTACTTCAAGACAGATGCCTCCGAGTCTCGGAGTGAGCAATAATGCTCCTCGCGCTGCTCGACCATTCTCTTATTGCCTCTTTCTCGCTCCTCAGTCTCTTGGCTCTCTCGCTCTCTTTCTCTTCTTCTTTGTTCCGTGCTCTATCGGATAATCTCCGCTACTTCGTACTCCAGAGGCTACAAAACACCGAGTACGTCTCGTCTCGTTTCACGAAAGGGGCGTGGGTTTTTCCCAGAAATCTCGAGCTTCGTCGATTGAGTCGCCAAGCGGAAATGGCGCAAATGTTGAATTACCAAGTGGGAAGTTGGAATCGGGCAGACTGCATGGCGCGCATTGCCAACAAACCGCCGCGCTTCTCTCTTCTCCCCTTCTTTTTCCTCTCTTTCTCATCGCTTTGCGTGACTCATTCAAAAGCTCCACGAGCCTGATCCTCTCTTCGTGTATTTTCGCCTAAAGGAAATTTACGAATCTCCCATGAGAAGCCTTAATTATTATTTTAAAAAAATAAATAAATAAAGACCAGAGCTTTTCGTAAAGTCACTCGATCTGATTAAGCGAAAACCTCATGAGATTTAATAAGATTGCTACGTTTATTAAAGTATTTGGTAAACGTAAGATCATCCGGTGCATCCTCAATAATAATGTACATCTCGGCTGTACCTGAAAGTGGTCTGAACAAAGTGAGGAAGAGAGAAAGTGAGAGAAAGCCTAAAACTTTTGATATAGTTGGGGTGATAAGTCCGTTTTAGTTCCATCAAAAAACTGGTTGCAGAGTTTTATACGAAGGCTGCGCTTCCACCTGAATTATTTGCTTATGGCTGTCTCTATTATATGCTTTTTAACGAAATCATCTTAACCACCTGGTGGGCTAAGTGATGTTCTCTTGTTTCTACCGTCGTTGATGATGGAGACCTCTACATAGGATGTGATGTATATAGCTGTGAGGAAAGAAACAAGAGAGGAGGAGAGAGATGAAGCTGTGGGAATATTCGACTCTGTGAGAGCAGAGGCCCAGAACCAGCGGTATTTCGAGGATCCTCATCGCGAGGGGGCGGCAAAGTGGGTTCCACCAAGGTGGTCTTTCATTCGGGACCACACAAATGATAGTCCGTACGAGCCCGCGTGACGGCGCTGGAGATACTGCGGCTTGGACTAATACAGCTCATCATTACTTCTATATACATATATATGACTGTACTATCTTCCTCTCCCTCTCACTCTCTCTCTCTCTCTTTCTCTTTCTGCCGGTTCTCTACCGGTAACCGCCTTTGTCGTTTCTTCATAACTTGCTATCTCCGTCCCATTCCCTCGGCTCCGCGTCCATCTCCCCAAGTTCCGTGGGTGGTTGATGACAGACCCCATCGAAAATTGGTAGTAATGGACATTGTTTTAGGGTCGCGTGTGGGTCGAGTCATCGTCAAATGAGGCGGCGAATAAATTGAACAAAGGAACCGGGGTAGACTTGCTCGCGACAGAAGAGAAACTTTTTGCCTCACTCTAACAGAAAGATAAAGAGACCGAGAGAGTTCCGGTCGGAAATGAAGTCTGTGATGTTCAATTCCAGGTAGTGGAGTTTCGTAAAAGGTACCGGCTCGAAACTTCGATGAATATCGCTCTCATCGAGTTTAAGTTCAAACTGCAGAAAAGTGCCGAACATTCTAGGCTTTGCGGCCATTCTTATTGTTTAAAAAGTTTGCAACTTCAAAATGAACGTCTAAACTATGATGCTCAGGTTCGTGTACCGTCAGACACTTCCTGATGAAGTTGTTAATCCTTACGGTATACACTGGACTCACACGTGACCTCAATCACGTGTTTTACACTATTTAGGATGATAACTATAATTCCCAAATCAATAAGCTTTTTAAAAACACATACGCCAGTCTACACTTTCATTTATATCAACAAAATTGATTTAGTGCATGGTTATAGTTGATACAGTAGCTAGACCTTATTAGTACGGAACTTTTGAAATACATAAGTGTTTGTCGTGAGGGTTAATCCTACGAAAGGTAGAAAATCAGTAAACTCTATTAGATATGTCTAGATATTGCCTATTTGGAATCTGGATTTCAAAACATCAGCATCGTAGTTCGAAACTGCTAAAGTTCATCTTTTTGATAAAGCTAAATTACCATCAGCATCGTAATTCGAAACTACTAAAGTTTATTTTTTTCGATAAAGCTAAATTACCATCAGCATCGTAGTTCAAAACGGATGAAGATCTTTTTTTTATGGAGCTTAATGACATTGATGTTGGTTGCTTTACTTATGTCATTTGTCGAGATGATTGATCCGCAATTGCTGGTTAACTAAACACAAAACAACCACATTACCATTCTTTACCAAGAGGTGACCAGCAGTATTTGTACATTGTGCTGAATTTCCTAGAGAAACATGCATATAAAATTCCGCGTAGGATCGAACGTCTATATAGTGTGCCTGGAGAATAAGAGGCACGTTCTCAGTGATAAACGATGTAAAAAAAGAAAAAAAATAAAGAGAAGAATCTACGCAGGGATAATCTCGCCCAATCAACCAACTACGCAGTACACCTGCAGCGGCTTGTGCTCTCTCTCTCTCTCTCTCTCTCTCTCTCTCTCTTTCTCACACACGTACACATGCACACTATGAAGGTATACCGTATTATTGTATCTGGTGAGAAAAGCCAAGAATCACCACCTGTTGGCCGGTTCATCAGCCAGCTGTGGGCGCTGAGCGCAAGAGCTATGTGGTACTAAAGCGAGTACTGGCTTTAGCCAGATGGGCTAAGAGTTGAGTCGCAACTTAGCCACCATTTTCACTAAGTAAACAGGTACGCACATGTGCATATATACATATATCTTGAAAGTATACGAGTAGGCGTTAACCACCGCGAGATCGAGCTCGAGGAGATTCATAAAGAAAAAGAGAGAGAGAGAGAGGCTGCATTTCGCTTCGCGTTCCGCAAGACTGAAGTGCTCTCTGATGGCGAGCAAGTCGAACTAAGCATAAAAGTCTAAATTTTGAACATGATTATATGAAAATTTGAACCCTTATCGTGATCGAATTTCCTTCGGGATTTAATTAACGAATAACGAATAACGCTTAACCCTTTGAACCATGGTGGGACATACGTTGTCCCACCTTTTTTGCAGTTATTTAATTATTAAACTACTATTTTAACAACTAATACTGGGTCTTTTAGGTCTATATGGTCCCTAGGACATTCATGAATGTAAAAAAAATATGAACAGTCATTATTTGTTAATTGCACAAATGCCACATATAAATAAATAGTCGAATTTCGTACTTTTTCATGAGAAAAATCATTTTCTACTAATCTACTATCGGAATGGAATCGGAATGCAAATCGGAATGGAAATTTTGTTACAAACTTGATACACTTCAAAGATTATTACAGAATTTTTTCGAAATTTTTCGTATGGTGGTCTTTGTTTAAAAAAATAAAGATACAGTAATTTCTGTACTATGTCCAAACTAACAATTTTATTCATCGAAAACTTTCGCTTTGGGAGTTTTTTGCATTCGAATCTAAAGAAAAAGTTTTATCATTTTCAGAATTCAAGATCACGGGACCAAAAACGAACCCAAATAGCTATAAAAATGAAATTGTTACGTGTATTTAAATTGGTTTTCTCGTTTTTAGCCTTATCCGGAACTAACGACGGGGACGTAGCGAGTAACTATATCGGAAAATTAAACATTTGATTGAATTTGTTGGAATTTCAGCCTTCATGTCTTATTAAAGAAGAATTTCTTTACACTCGATTGTTCTGCTGCACTGAATATCTGTCTATTCGCCAACAATTTTAATATTGACTGAAACTAACAATGCGGTAACATTTTAACAACATAAACGTTTATTGGACTAGAAGGTTGTTGTAGCTGTATGTCGAGAAAATAAAAATGAAGAATATTCGTAACCAGGTAACCGAGAATCTCTTTGAGTACTGTACTGAAAAAAAAATTGAAGTATTGCCAATTACGCGATAAGGTTGGACGAATTTCGTTGCGCTAATAGTCATATTACGTCTATTTAATCACCCGGTGATTGATCCACTGAAAGTCATGTCGTTGAGACAACTACGCCACGATTTTGCCGCTAAATTTTAATTTATTTGAGTTGAGTCTATTTCATGTGATACAACCATAATAAATAGTTACATTGAAAAAAGATAAAACTTAAGACACAGAATCGATTGAATTTGAAATAATCACACGGAGGTTGAGTTGTATAGGTTTTGTCCGTGACTCGATAAAATAATAATATCGAATAAACTTCTCTGCCAGAATTGAATTTAATGACACCACATATCAACGGAATATAATTTGTGATTAAGCTAATTACCTAATAGTAATTTGGATGAAATCTTTTATTACTATTCAAATAAATAAACCTTTTGCTAAAGCTACTAAAATTTCGTTGCGCAAACAATAAGGTTCGTTTAACACGAATTATACATATTGTAACCGAACAGCCTTATTCCCTGGCTGGATTTCTAATGTGACAGAAATCCACTAGAGGGCCACGAGCGGAGTGCTCTCGCATAACCGTCGCACCGCCCGTGCGCCTATAAGGCTCCGACATTGAATCATTAAATAACGATCACTTCGACCAATGGTCGTCGAGAAAACTCGAACCCTTATTTTCTGAGGAAAAAGGTTTAAGGACTTATCGTACAATTAAAGTACGCTGATATAAAATGTTTTGCCACCGAATTATGTCAGGATAGGCGCTCTTACGAGAGAGTAAAAAATCGATCAATCCTATTTATTATTAAAAATCGCAAAATATAAAATCAAAAATATCAAAAAAAATATTCCAAAAAATATATATATATAAAAAAAATTTCAAGTATTTCTTACAGTCATTTCAAAATCATAATTGTTCGGTACAATCACTACACGTTTCAAATTACACAATGCAATTCATTCAATCCAAACATGATTAATACAATTCACTGAAATACTTTTCCTTATTTCCCGAGCAATGCGATGATACTATTTCAAATATTTATTGAATTTCGTTCAAAAAATGTTTTGGTTCTATTGAATATTGAAAGTTTTATCTCACATTGCGGGCCTAGTTGACTCAACAAAATATCTTCAACTACGCGCGGAGATTGTGTCAACTATGCCATTGGTTTCGCCGTATCCAACCTCAGGGCGTAGTTGAACCAACTATGTCTTCGTTCTCAACACTATGCCTTTGTTTCAGTGTGGAGTTTATCCAAATCCAATCCCTTTCTACATTTTAGTCTGCCATTTCAAGTTTTTGAATTTTTTATGGCGGATCCAATATGGCGGACCAAAATGCGAAAAATCACTTGGTCCCAAACCTATAAATAACGAGTTCACGCAATCCCAAAAAGCTACAAATACCGAGTTTCATTAAGGTGATCTATCAGTTGTATGAGTGGGGGGTCGATAACTGAAAAGTAGATACACATTTTTCTCGGACACGCTAGATATTTCAAAAAAACGAAGAGTTACACGTTGTTCTCTGATAAGAAGAAAATAACGTGTAACTCTCCGTTTTCTCGAAATATCAAGCGTGTCCGAGAAAAATGTGTATCTACTTTTCAGTTATCGACCCCCCACTCATGCAACTGATAGATCCCCTTAAGGCTAGGAGTCATATCGACTGAGCCACCATGAGTGCGAGAGAGATAGCTGCAAATTTCGAAAGTGAAATTCTTCGACACGGTTTGACCGATTACAAAAAGGCCCTGTCAGCCCATTTTTGCCATCGCCCTGCGTGGGCTGACAGAGCTTTTTTGTAATCGGTCAAATCGTATCGAAGAATTTCAACTTCGAAAATTCGAGGTGAGGTTAGGCGACAGACCCATCCCCTTAATATCAAGTAATTATTTGCATTTTGATTCGCCATATTGGATCCGCAATTTTGAACTTCTAAATTTCGAATTCAGATTTGTAATCAGCGACCCCAAAAACGTTCGAATACCGAATCTCATAATTATCAAGTAATTTTTTTGCATTTTAATCCGCCATTTTGAATTTCCAAATTTTTTGTTCAGATTCGTAATCAGAGACCCCAAAAATCTACGAATACAGTTTCATTAATATCAAGTAATTTTTTGCATTTTGGTCCGCCATATTAGATCCGCCATTTTTAATTTTCAAATTTCGAGTTCAGATTCGTAATCAGCGACCCCAAAAACTCCCGAATACAGAGTTTCATTAATATCAAGTAATTTTTTGCATTTTGGTCCGCCATATTGGATCCACCATTTTGAGTTTCCAAATTTCGAGTTCAGATTCGTAATCAGCGACCCCAAAAACTTGCGAATACCGAATTTCATTATCAAGTAATTTTTTGCATTTTGGTCCGCCATATTGGAATCGCCATTTTTAATTTTCAAATTTCGAGTTCAGATTCGTAATCAGCGACCTCAAAAACTTCCGAGTACCAAATTTCAAATCGATTGCGCGTAAGGAAAAATGCATGGCTCAAAGGGTTAAGGGGAAGATCCAATTAGAAGGCTGGACAACACATGAATTTTTGGAATTTTTTCGGAAAGGAACAACTAGTGTTACATTTTTGCAACTTCGGCATTTAATTATATACATACTTTGAACTATTGAAACGTATTTTTTTGTTAAGAAAATAATTCGAAATGACTGACATATGACACTGGCTTTCAGGAAGGTCTGCGAGTGACTTCGAAAATGACTGAAACTCTAGCTTACGTTGTATTTATCTAAATCGAATCTGGTTGGAAATTCTAATCGTTTACATCCATGGTTACTAACTGAACCTAAAAAAAATGAAAAAATTAAAAGTACGAAGAATTATATACTTTTGAAAGAAATGTTTAGATTTTCAACGAAATTTTTTTATACTTTGCCATGAAAATTTACTTTTTATAGATGATTTTTTAAAACGATTAGCTATGGTTAGTAGGTAATGATGTTATTCAGTTATGTGCAAAATTTCTTCAAGATCGATTGAATAGTTTTTGAATCACGCGTTCAGCCAATTCCAAAAATGTATTTTTGACAAAACCGTCTTATCGGCTTATAATCGTGTGGTTTTGAAACTTACCGGCTAATCGGCGATTCCAGGGCCATACACTAGTCCTTCAGCTTCCTCGTAGAACTAATTTTTTTCCATTAGCATCAACATTTTATGAGGAAAAAAAGATTTTTTGAAAGTTCTCATAGGAACTCTCCCTCAAGTGGAATATTTATTCTATTACAGCATGTTGAAAGTAAAGACGATTAATTTTCTAGTTTTTTGGTATAAATCGACCTTTTTAATGGTAAACTTAAAATCTTTGCAATTTAGTGTAGCACATCTCTCGAAATTCACTTACCCAGGAAGCCCCGCAACTTATCCCCCATGATGTGGGCAACTTTAGCCTCTATAAACTTGAATATATACCGCGTACTTTGAGCGGCTACATACATATAATATCTACACACTGGTCACCACTGGCCGCGTGCGCGTCTCTTGCGCCACCAGCAGCGAGAAAGCACCGGGTGTCAGCAATAAATGACTCGAGCGAATAAACAAGATGTCTATATATGAATATGAGGCGTTTCGCGGCAGCTCGACCCACGTACGTGCATTTGTAGCGTCGCAAAATGGTATCGAAATTCTCATATTGTTGTTTCGTTTCAATAACGGATCTGTTTTTCTCCTCACAAGTTCAACCTGTTTACTATTTTTTTAAAAACACTTTTTGTTTGAACTTTCAGTTTTTTTTAAATTTCGTTGCCCGCGAACGTTTTGTTGAGAGAATTGACCAAGTTTTTTTTAAACAAAGCTCCCTTCGATCGAACAGCGACAAGATTTTGAAAAAAAAATCTCGACGAAACTAGAAAGCTTGAGCATTGAAGAAAATTGAAGACATGAAAAACGTCGGTGATTCGTGCGTGGAATGTCCCGTACGTAAATCAGACGTTGGGAGAGACTCGCGGTAGGTGTCCAACAGGCTTTTGCATACGCCATACAAAAACACGTACGCTGAAACATGTTTCGATGACTTCTCGTTCCTATTTGATATTCCGATATAAAACATCGTACTCTAATCAGTTTGATAATTAAAAACATCCGTTTCTGATCGTAAGACTGTTGGCTGCTTCTGCGTAAGAGTGCGTATGGCGTGGTGCGCGTCATCCATAGTTGTTGGAGCATGTGTACAGGTGAATAAAAATAAAAATAGAAGAAAAAAGAAGAAAGAATTGTGTGTATTGGACCGAGCGATTGCCGAGAGAATGAAATGAGCGTCAGGAAGACATTATATGGAAGAGAGGCAAACAGAGAGATATATAACCGCACTCACTCAGTGACGCGAGAGTGTATCGCTCGTTCTCGTGAGCTCTTCATGGCTCTGAGGGTCTTACGTACACCACGCAAGAGCAAGGAATCACGCCTCTCGCGCTCAACAGCAGAAACTCGTTTCTATCGAGTCTGATCGTAACGAGAGAGCCTTCTCTCAGCTTGGTATGAACACACGCTATAACTTCACACATATATATATATATATATGTGTATACACGTGTATTTATATGTATATGGATACAAGAACGTTGTGTGCTTGAGAGCACCTTACGCGCAGCCTGAGAAGTTTCGAGCGAACGAGGCACGTTCGTAAACTCGCAGACTTGCGGCTCGGAACGTCGTCCTCGGATTCCACGTACGAATTCCCAATAAACAGACTCATTCGACACGATCCCCACTCTTCAATCTTAAGTTTTGCCTCACAAGATCCAGAGGGCTCATTCCATTTCAATTCGGTTTCTCAAAATTTTACCCTTAACCAGTCTCCGTTGATTTAAAAACAAGTAAAGTTTATTGCTTTAAATCGTTGATCCAAATATTTTCAAGAACGATTGAAGCTTCGGGGAAAAGAGCGTTCACTTTTATTCTGGCGCCAAACCAAACAAAATGGCCGCTTATAACCAGGAGGCAAAAATCAGGGTGAAGAATTCTCGGGTTTACAAATATTTCTTATGTCGATATTTAAGTGAAAAATTGAGTTTTCTTGAGATTTTGAAATTTAGCTATTTTTTCGAAACACCATTTCGCTATTAGAGGCTATGATCGAATCTTTAACTGCTGCTGTAGGATTCTGCGTCCCGCCATTTTATTCGACGATTTTTTATCGTCTCGCATGTTCTTCCTCTAATATATACATATATTTATACATAGGAATTATATAAATACGTAAGAACAAGGAAACTGTCTTCTAAAGGTGTATTTTAGTATTTATAAGCGAAAAAAGAACAGGGGTCTGAGACAAAGGCCAAAAAGCGAGAGATGAAGAGCCAAAGGAGATGAAGAACAGGTCAGCAGAAAAGGCACTCTTCTCGCGGTTGATCGAGAGGCAAAAGCTTCTGAAAATTATAGAGTGAATCGTAAAGGTTCGAGAGAAGAGTGAAGTCGGTGGACACGTATGTATTTGCTGTGCTGGTCGTAGGATAAAGTGTGTGTGTGTGTGTGTTTGTTTGTGTGAGAGGGCAAACGACGCGTGGTTCTTTTTGAGTGTCGGAAAGCCGTGTACAAGCTCTCGTTCGATATCGCGCGAAGCTCTCTCGACAGCAGCGCGGCAGACAGCGCGTCGCCCGATCTCCTTCAGGCACTCTCGCGCGCGCGCTCCCGCGCTTCATTGGATCTTACCATGTTTAGCCAACGTGATCCAAGACCGGATTTTCCCGGAATTGCGTTGCTAATTTTAAACTCTAAAAAAAAAAAATACATACAAATAATAATCAACGTACGTTATCCAGCAATCTCACGACGCAGTATTTCACTGTTTGCTGCGTAACCGAGGTCAATTCTATAAACAAATGATAGGACACCTACCTATATCTAACCCCCACCTTTTCTCCTTCTCGCTTTCTACGCAATACGTAAAAAAACAAGCGTCTTTACGCGGAAATGTGGCTAGTCTCTTTCATCAACAAGGAAATCGTTTCGGTGCATCCTCCGCTGAATATACAGCAGCGAAACTTTTCCCAAAAATCACCTCGGTTTCAAAAAAAATATTTTTTTATGAATTAACTTTAAAAATGTACCTATTCACGGAGAAAATATTCTATGATCGATTACTGTGTTACCACACTCTCGCGAGACCATGTCTAACAAAACGAAAAAATTAGCGTCTTGTCATATTTTTCAAAGGAAGCCCACAATCATTTTTCATGATGGAAACCCACGGAGAAAATTGAAATTGAAAAATTTTCGTACAGAAATAGTAGCCATGGGACAACTGGGAATTTTTGAGATTATTACAAAGCAAAATGCAAATTTTCATGAAATTGAACAAATTTGTTGTATAATATAGAAAATTTTATTTTATTTAAAAAAAAAATTGCATTTTCAAATAAAATTCCTTTTACGAGGAAATTTTATTTTATTCATATGAAATCTTGCACCCTAGAACCCCAACGTTGGGTCTTTCGTGTCCATGCCTTTCGGCATAGGACGCTTACAGATGTGCGATTTTTGCAAAAAATTATTATTAAAAAAATGTTTTTTTCGGCACGGGAAAAATTTTATCATTCAGTTAAGGATTCAAAGAAGACTCATGAATTTTTTCAGATTTTTTCGTACACTATAACATAGTCAAATAAACGATCCGCATGAATGACCCACGTTGGGGTTTGTTGGTGCTGAAAAGTACGTTGGGGTTCTAAGGTTAAAAATCTCGAAAATTCTAGGTTGTCGGGTCGTTATTATTACTACACGGTAATTTTTCAGTTTCGAGTCTCTCCATGGGAAAATTAACAAATTATAAATATTACAATGTGTAACAGTAATAAATTACTGAATTTTCAATTTTTACAGAACAGCGCGGTGGAACATTCGAGAACTGTATGCATCAAGCGCCGCGGTAGCGGCTCGAGAAGTATTAAAAAGTATTAAAAAAAAAAACACAGCGCGAACCTTGCCACACTCATATATTTTCAAATATGACCATTTTCGGGCTTTTCTTTTTTTTTAAACCGCTCTCACAGAAGAACGGGTTGAGTAAAAAATCTAAATGCAAAGAACCATTTTTTTTATTTTTCTCTTTACATTGTTGATTACACTTCCATTTCGTATATATGAAAATTTACAAAAAAAAAACATTTTTTTGCCAGTACAAGTGAAATACAATTCATAGTATGAGTACTGAACAAATTATTTGCAAATTGTTATGGTGGAACTCTGTGATAAGCTATTTTAATTCTATTCAATTTTTCAGATTCAAATTTTGATTATTTTACTCCGTAAACTAAAATTGAATGCCCGGCGTAATCCAGCGAAAATATGTAACAATAATTTTTATAGATATTTTGAAAAAACGTCCATAAACATTTTTCTCCATGTGCCAAGGAGAAAAGATTATTTTTTTGGTGGAGAATTTTTATCTGAAAAAATTGCTTAGACGCAATTTTTATGGGTGTTTTTTGTCTGTGTCAATGGATTTTGCACTTTATATATTTGTCCATCTTGGATAACTCAGAAGAAGAAATGAGAAGGTTTAAAGATCTCGTTAAAAAGACAATATTCAGCAGTTATTGAATTCTTCTTTTATTCGTCAATTCGGCATACACGTGCCTTTTGTTTTTCTCTCACAAACATCAATTATTCGGCATTTAAATTATTTCACAAAATATTTTTTCGATCGATCAAACGCTCTCGAATTTATATACTATAATAATCATTATTCGATAATCATAAATAATATTACTAACAAATAAAAAAAATCAAACAAGAAAATAAAATCATTTGTGAGAATCTCGAAGTCTTGTGCTGAGTTTGCGTTTTTTTTTTTTTGCGAAATAATTGAGAATATTTGGACACACATTTTGTTCGTTAGGCTGCTTCTCACTTACGTTGCTCAATTGTCAAAATTCTCGAGTTTTTTTGTTTTTCTTTGGAAATTATGTCTAATCGTTAGAAAACATAGAGCTTAAGAGATCTGGCTTGTTTACTTTGCCCATACTGTTTTTTGGGATCTTGTCAACCACCCGCAGTACCGTTGGTACTGCATGTTCGGGCAGTGTCTTCTTTCCAAATTCTCGTAATTGTGATAATATAAGCTCTGAGCCTTCTCTCACGACAACGACTGCTGCTACCTAAATATACGAGAGAAAGAAATCAATCAAGTTATTCTTTTCATGAAAAATCATCAAAATTCTTTTTTTGTTAAGAACAATCATTTTAATTATCTTTTTTCAATTATTTTTGTGTCATTATTTTGCAAATTTTGTGATTTGTCAACAATTTTTCAAATTCAAGATGACGTCATGCAAAAACGTGAATAAAAATCGGAAATCTAATACGATTTCATCAATGTAAAATTATTTTTCACTTTAATTAGTTTGGTTCTTTTTTCAATTTTTTTTGTTTGTACTTTTATGAAATTATTACTTTTGGTTTTTTTTCTATTATTAATTTTCCTTAAATCATTTTTTCATTCATAAAATAAGTATGCAAAGTTCTTTTTACCTTTTGACCCCATATATCGTCGGCAATACCGACGACTGCACAATCAATGATTTCCGGATGACCTAGTATTGCAGTTTCCACTTGCAACGCACTGACTTTGTAGCCACCAGTTTTTATTATGTCAACTGAACTGCGTCCCAAAATACTATATATTCCGTTTTCGTACTGCACAGTATCGCCTATACGAACAAAAAAAAACATCGTTTAAAATGTATTTCAAAAATTCACAAAAATAAGCGTCTGATTCTTTGTCTTAGATTTTGCAAAATCATTTTTTTGTTTTGTTTTTTTTTTCAAGTTATGAGATATTTGTTTTTTTTTATAATTTGGAATATGTAATTATCAATCAGTCATAGAGAAAAATATTACAAATGTTTAATTTTTTAAATTAATTTTGAATATACAATTTCTTTAATTTTTATTTTGTTATTTTTTAATGAAATATTTCATTTCTGCGAATTTACCTATTTTAAAATTTGTTTATTTGCTTTGTAATTTGAAATATACAATTATTAATCAATCATAGAGAAAAATATCAAAAATAAAGGTTTAATTTTTAAAATTAATTTTAAACATACAATTTTTTTAAATTTTCATTGAAAATTAATTAATTTTGTTATTTTTCAATGAAATGTTTCATTTTTGCGAATTTACCTGTTTTGAACCATCCATCGGCTGTGAATTCTTTGGCCGTTTCGTCCGGTTTCTTCCAATATTCCCGAAACACAGAGTCCCCTTTGACTTCAAGATTTCCGTTTGGAGGACCATTCGTTTTTGTAACTTCTCGACTGCCTTTTGCGTCGCCTTGCACAAGTATTTGTGTCTCTTTACTGCGGGGATCACGCTTCGTTATTCTGACTTGTATACCGGGTAAAGGTGTCCCAACAGTGCCTTCTCGTAACGAAAAATTCAAGAGTATAAGAATCATAAGCTTCGACAAAGTTTAAGTTTGACGAACATCAAACACTCACCTGGTATACGTTCACCTTCGAGAGGATTCGAGAGCACCATCCCGGTCTCCGTCATACCGTATCGCTCCAACAAACGGTGTCCCGTTATCTCTTCCCATCGGTCGAATATTGGCTTTGGAAGTGGCGATGAACCACTGACCATTAGTCTGAAATAAAAAGAGAGCAACAAAGACTAAATATCGAATTATTTCATTCAAAAAATGATCAGTATTCAGGCCCGAGCTAAAAAGTTTCGAGAATTTCCCGATTCCAAAAGTTTTCTAAGCACTTTTGGAACAATAAACAATGGAAATAAAAATGGTCTAGACTGTTTGGGAAACAAAAAATTGTACAATATTTCTTTCAGGAAGCTCGACATTAAGTAAAAAAAAATAAATATCTATTCGAATAATATGTATTATATTAAGGGATTATATATAGTTGTTTGGATTGAAAAAATGGAAAATGATTTTTTTTGTAATAAAATGATGTTAACATGGCTAAAAAAAAATCGAGAAAATCCCTTAATTTTCCCTAGCACAACTAGGTATAACCCGTTAAATTAGACTGTTATTAGAAAAGTTTTGAATATTTTTTTGGAAAAAAAAAAAAAAAACCGGATCTAAGCAAACGAACTAGGACCGTAGTCCGAATTGTGCAAACAGCGCTCAAACGCACCCAATAGGTATACACTCGCCGCGTTACGTTGTACACTATACACGTTTTAAGCGCAATTCGGAACGCGGCCTAGGTGAGAGGAAGAATCTTTTTCCATGAATAAACATGGCCTTGATTTGACGCCTTCAGGAAAGCGGTTGGAAGGGCCACTGCAGGAATGACAGATGACCAAAATTTGAATATTTATGATAAAGTATGCCATTGAATATTTTATTCGCTCGAAATAACTTTCTATCTGTGCTTGTTGATTTATAATTCTCGTAACGAAGTCTTAAAAATAATAAAATCTCACCTTATTTTGCTACTGCATATAGAACGAACATATTCCTTGAACTTGGCATTTTTGCTGAATATAATATCGTATTCTTGAATGAGTCTCATATAAATCGTAGGTACAGCCATGTACAAGTTAACACGGTCAGTATTTTGAATATTGATACCAAGCAATTGTGTCCAAACGCTCGAAGTTTCGAATTTTGGTAACATAATACATCGTGCGCCGACGTAGAGCGGACAAAGTAGAACATTGACAAGGCCATGTATATGATTGAGCGGTAGAGTGTGAAGAATGTTGTCTTTTTCTGCCCATTTCCAAGCTGTTACTAGCGAATTTATTTGGGAGTAAAGATTCTTATGAGTGAGAACAACAGCTTTTGGTTTGCCAGTTGTACCCGAAGTATAAATAAACAATGCGTCATTGGATGCATAAAAATCATCTTTCAGAGGAATTTCAATGCTGTTACTCGTCTCGCTGTAAACTGTTGTTCTATTGTTGGCTGTTTTACCATCTGCTTTCATCGCAAGAACTCTGAGAGCTTCGTCGAATATTACTAATCGACGATTCGTGTTCGCAACCAACGGCTCCAGTATTGAAGCATTTTCACTCGTCGTTACAATCACTCGAACGTCTGAATCTTTTATGTAGTAATCCAGAAGCGCTCTGGGACTAGACATACTCAATGGGACCGCTGTAATCATAATTTTTTGTAAACTTTATTAAAAACTGCGAAAAATAAGTTGCAGCTTTTTGTTTGCCCAATTTTTTGTACCGATTTGACCACTCATCCAACAGGCCCATTGTACGATAACGTAACTCGCATTGTTAGGCAATAAAAATGCTATTCTCTCTTGACGAGCCCCGTCAAGAATTTTACTCAAGTAATTAGAAAATTGGCGCGAACTCAGGAATAAGCCTCGATACGTATAATCTCCTTGAACATCTCGTAACGCTGTTCTGTCTCCATACTGAATTGCTCGTTTAAATACTGGCACCACACCATCAGAAGGCTAAAATTAGGTATTAAATCACTCAATTGTTGAAAAGTTTATGATTTTGCGTAGAATTTATTAATTGAAATTGCATAACATTCATTTCATCAATTTTTTTTTTAAAAGCTTGAATTTACCGGATGAGTTTCGTTACTGGAATTGACAGTTGCAGTAGCAGCTGCAGCTGCGTAGCTTTGTTGAGCCCTCCAATTTGTTGGATTTCTGTGTAACTCTGATAATTTATTTGCAGCTAAGTACCAACCGCGTCTCAAAAGAGAACTCATATTTCACTCAATGTTAAAGTCTCATGTGATACGAATTAGCATCTATAAGTGAGGACAAAAGCATAAATATACATACGTATGCATAAATATACATACAAATATAACACGAAAAATAAAAAAAATTCGAATGTGTATTAAATTTTCAATTTTTTTCGAAAAACGCAAAAAAATTTTATAAAACAAAAACGTTTTTCTTTATATTAATTAATTTATGTAAAAAACAAAATTTTAGCAGAAAATATAACGAGATCTACGCAAAAATTTAAAGACGTAAAAAAAATCTTTGATACGTCATTTACTCCCTTTTTCCGTAATTCCGTTCAATCACAGATATTTTTTCTTATTTAAAAAATAAGATTCAATCAAATTATTATTTACAATAAGATGTAACTTTATTACCAAACGTGATAAAACATTGTTCGCGATTCGACCGGCTTTGACATCTCGAGTTGTGATACAAATTGGAATAATAGGGTTATAAGAAAGACCAACGACGCGTCTATAATTAATTTATTTCGCAGCGATTTTTCCTGCAGGCTGCGCCATTTGACGATTTCCGCGTGCAAAATGAATGAAGGAATATATAACCGAAGATGGTAAAACAGTGCGAGGTATTGATCGTCTAGAATTAAAAAAAAAACAAGTTTATTCCAAAAATAAACTCCCAGCTCGAAATTCTTTTTCAAGGTCAGAGGTCATAAAATTTTTTGAAAATGTGGAAAAATTCAAAATTTCGTAAGTTTATAAATATCTGACGTCAGACAGTCACGAGAAAAACGTCGTTCGGAATGTTACACTTGGCTCAGTACCACGAAGTTTAATTATTCATTATATAAAGTATATAAAAAAAAATAGTTGATTATTTATATTTATATTATTTATGTATATGTATGTTCTTTACTAAGCATGCCAACGCGTTTCCTACGATTACAGCGGTTTCGACATCGGTCCACGTGTTGAGAATTCGCAATAAATATACACGATAAACAATGAGCTATAATTGATTTATTTCGATTCCGACGTTTTGGCAAAACGTAGTTTTACGCTTTACACATGATTTAAAACACGCGTGAACGTAAAAAATAATTGTTATGATATATTTTACGTTTTAAAAAAATGACTTTTATTATTTATTTTTTCATCATCGCTCTTCCTTATTTTCTTTCATAGATTCCATCACGGATTTAACCAGACACTGTTGAAGTATCAAACATAATTTTTCACTCGATTTCGAAGCCATTTCTATTGCTGGCTTCAATAGAGATTTGTCTATGTCACCGACAAAATACAATTCTGCAATTTGGTTGTGCTGAGAAAGAGTCGCTTGTATCATTATTCCATGATTTGCTTGCTCCTTTTCTGATTGAGCGGATTGACACAGTTTTTCTTCTTTTGAGGTTGGATCAAGTAGTAATTCATCCGATTGTATGCCCTGAAAAAATGTAAATTATGGAGCAAATTTTCTGAAGAAGAAGCAAGGCAGATAGAAAAATAAATATTTGCAGAATATTTTTAAATATAATGTTAATACTCGTTTTTTCAGTTTGTTTTTTTTTTATATTCTGTTTTGTTGTTGAAGGATTTTTTAACTTTAACTATTAAATATTCATAAAAAATTCACTTAGAATTTACCATTTAGAATAGCAATAACTGTTTTTTTTATCTTGTGCACAAGATTCGATTGACAAAATATTAATTGTAATATTTGAAAAATGCGGAATGAATAATTGATGCTCGCAGAATCAAGCGATAGTACAGAAATTTTAAGGTGATCTATCAGCCGTACAGTCGATAAAAATCCTGCTGCACGTTTTTTTTTGAGGCTTGCTATTTCAAAAACAAGAAAAGTTACACGTGGTTATTCTTTTATCAGAGAATAAGGTGAAACTTTTCTTTTTTTTTAAATATCAAGCATGTCCAAGAAAAACGTATATCTGCTTTTTAGTTATCTCTCTCGCACTCATGCAACCGATAGAACGCCTTAATACAATTTATTGAATTTAAAAAATAGAATTTTACCACAGTGACCGCAGTGACTAATCCATACATAGGAATACTGGCATTTGCAAGTGCCAGGCTAGCTGCCATAATAGCAGCCCCTAAACAAGATCCGTCATTGTCCAAAACAAGGGTGTATATGTCAACTTGAAAATTCGGGAATTCATGCTGGAATAAAAAGATATTAATTGGAATTGATTGGAAAATCAGAAAAATTAATAATTATAAGTAATAATTATTGTTAATAATAATAAAAATTAACATTATTAACCCTTCGGCTGCACACCGGTATAAATTTGCACCGCCAATTGTGCATTTTTCTGGATTTTGTGTAAAACACAATTTTAGATTCGCTCTTCAACCCATCAACGGTCATGCTGCTTACAATTTAAACATTGGTCGTGCGATGAGAGATTTTTTCACACGTATAATTTCAAGTGCATAATTTGATAAATAGAAACTTGAAAATAATTTTGCCACAGTGATCGATGCTTTTAAACATTTTTAATTCTTAAAAACTATAAATTCAACGATAATTGACAACATAAAAAAATATATACACAAAAAAAAATAAAAAATTAAAATAAAAAAAAAAAATCAACTTTTCTGTCATACAGAAGAATAAATTTGATGAAGATAGAAAAAATTCCAAACGCTTATGCCATTTGAAATTTTCGAGTAATCATTGTTTTAATAGAAGTCAGAAAAAAGTCTCATAGCGCCACCGCTGACAGGTTAATGATGAACAATCGTGTGGAAACATTTTGAGGTTTGAAAATCACCCGTGACAAATTAAAATTGGATAATTTAAAGCAGAGAAACAAGCATTTAAAAAGCTGCTGATGAAAATAGCTGTGTACCTAAAGGGTTAATATTTTATTTTATTCATTAATGTTATTATTAATTGGGAAATAATTTATTACCCGACAAACAGCAGGTTCTAAAGCTCTCTGCATAATCAAGCTGTATTCTTTTTCTTCACTATCGTGTTGATGTGTTCGCCGTCTCACGCAGGAGAATGTAGCAAATTTGAATTCGCAATAAAGACTGCCTTGAATACTGTAGCCGCTTTTGTTCGATGTTTCCCTTGGATCAAAAACTGAACATACTACTTTTGTTTTCCCCATTTCTATGTAAGCCGATCCTTTAGCTTGGCTTACTATTCCTGTTTTTACAACTATTCGACAAATAATTTTATTACGACGTTCATATCTTATTTAGATATTTTCTTTTCAATGCAATTTTTTAATTGTTTCTTAGATTTTAATCTTCAATTGTTCAATGTTATTTTAAGTAAACATAACCTTACACATTTTTCTCAAACGATCGTTTGCACGACCATCCTCTCTTTCGATCGCATCTCCCTGATTTCTCGACTGTTTTGTATTCAAATCGACGTAAATACTGTACGGGATTGAAACGTCAGGGCCGTTTATTCGCTTTTGATCGACCGGCATTTTGTAACAAACTTTTTGTACTGGGTTGAAATTGTAATGAAAACATCAACCACGAAACCACGTGCTAATGACGGTGACAGGCAACAACTGATTGTAAATATGTGAATCCGCTGATTGCAGAATCTAATTATTTGAGGTTATGATAATAACGAAAAAACATACTACAAATGTCGAATTCGCTATGGAGTATTTATTTGAATAAGTCAATAATATCTTCTCGATAAATGAAAGTTTTTTGTTCATTCGAATAAAAAATTACAAAATAAAATCATAATTTGAAAACGTATTGTGGTTAATTATCAATTTCGCCACCAAAAGTCGCTGCATTCTTCCGGAAATCCGAAATGCTCTCAGGGACAGTGCGCGGTCCTTACAACGCCACGAAGTGAGCAATTTCTACATTAGCTAGGTGCTAAGTAATCAAGCGCGTATACGCGGATGACAAGATTTTTTAATTGATTTACGATACAAAATTCATTTATTTGTTTTTCTTCATCAAAAAGACATTGGTAAATGCAGGGCAGCTCTCACACACCACTTTGGTTTCGAGAAGATTGACCATTTTTGAAATACTGTTCTTTTCCCGAGAGCGCTGTCCATTTCGCATGAAAGAGCGAGAAACAAACGGAATCAATTATGGTAGTTTTCCAACAAGTCGACACAGTGTGACACTGTGTCGACACTGCGAGAGGTGCTTGTTGGAACGCTTTTTTAGTTTCTGACACAACCATCAGATGTCAGGCAGCTTGCAATTTCACTAGGTTCCTAACAACGAGTTCCTAACCTTAATGTAATCGACAACATTTCCATCATGCTGAGATGATTTTTTCATATTTTTATTTTTATTGGATAAGCCGTGTTATAATTTATAAAAAGGTTTGTTGTAAACTTGACATAAATATTTTGTAGGACGACTTAGATGTAAGCATCGTTCTACTTATGGAGACACCAATCTTGAGTAGCAGTAATTCCTCTACGTGTCAAATATGAGGAATGAATAGACCGAAATACACAAAGGTTACAGAAGAGAAGTGTGTAGAAAAATGAGTCAACTTGAGAAAATGAAATTTCCCCGAGAAATTGGTAGTCATGCGTGAAGCAACACGCTAAAACTCTGCTACTCGCTGTGTCTGGCTGTGTCGCACTGTGTCATAGTAGGAATGCACTGTGTCGAACACTGTGCCACACTGTGTCGCTCTGTGTCGTAGCTGGAAAGCTCCCTATATATGGCCGATTCGTCGCCCGTGCTTTGTGTTTCTACGACATTTGAAATATATCTTGAGCCACATTTTTTAAAAATTTTTATATAATTTTAGGCTCCAACACGATCATTAATCACGAGCTGAAAACCTTAATTGCTCATTTTTAACATTATTAATCGTAAAATTTGTCTTTATTCCTATCATTCAAAGCCAAAATAACACCGCACAAATACCTCTGTGAATTTGGCCGACTGATTTTGGATTTCTGAATTTTTGTTTATGACAATCGTTTGTCGGGTTCTTGTCGGTGATTGTCGGATCAAAATCGACGTTTGTCGGAAATTAGTTAAATAGAAAAATTAAAAACAAAAATCCGTGTGAAGTTAGCCGATTTTTTTCAATTTTGAGATATCATAAATTTTCAAACGCCTAATCAAAGCGCAATCGTTTGTCGGATATGAGTTTCATAATTAAAAAGTTTGTCGGATGTTTGTTCATTAGAAAAATATTAAAAAAAACATTTTGTGTGAAGTCAGCCGATTTTTCTCAAATTGTAAGATATTACACATTTTCCAAAGCCTAATCGAAGCGGGATCGTTTGTCGGTTACTAATTTTATAATTAAAAAGTTTGTCGGATGTTTGTTCATTAGAGAAATATTTAAAAAAACATTTTATGTGAAGTCAGCGCATTTTTTTCAAATTGTAAGATTTTACACATTTTCCAAAGCCTAATCGAAGCGTGATCGCTTGTCGGATACTAATTTTATAATTTAAAAGTTTGTCAGATGTTTGTTCATTATGTGAAGCCAGCCGATTTTTCTCAAATTATTGTTTGCTTACCTTAAATTTTGGTTTCACAACGGCTTTGGCATAGATATATCTATAGATATATCTATATATTGGTATATATTGTGACGTGGTAATTTTGTTCACGTCACGAAAAGATAATAATTGGCTCGGCACGGGAGGAAACGTGAGGTTTCGAAGACGAATTCCTCTCGAGAAAATAATAAAAGAGTCAAATGCGAGCATATTTCCTGATATTAATTTTATATTTGATTATTTTATTTTATACGAGCGAGCGACAGTCACGAGACATCGAAAGAAAGAGCGAGGAAAAACATCGAGAATATTCTGGTCGTCGGTATCGTCGTATCGTCTGTGAGGGAAAGCATAGGTCGTCAAGGTCAGTCGAAGTTGTCATCGATGGAACACGAGAATCATATCGAGAGTGGTCGCTAGCTCGAAGCCATCACCCGGAGCTGTCTAGTCTCAAGAGGTGCGTCTAACAGCATCGGAAGTCTTCGGAAAATCTCGGCTGGCAAGGGTCAACGTTCGCCAGCGTAGCGCTAAATCGAAATTCGAATTTGCGAGTTGGAAAAGAGGCGAAAAATCGAGAAGATTCTAGATTTCCGCGAGTAGGCGAAGGGTGGGGGGCTAGGACCCAAAACTATAAAATCGCGTTTCCGTAATTTATCGGGGACTTTTTCGTATTGAACTTCAACGGAGCCTGACGTTTTCTATCGAGCCGTCGCCAACCCTGTACAAGAAACCGACGTAGCCGGAATTATCGAGAAGAAATATCCGCGGTCTTTTTCCGGATTTCTTACTACTGAAACTGTAGCGGTGAGCCGTCGTCTCGCTTTTAATATCGTTTTGTGTAATTTTGTTGTATTGAAAGAGCTCTAAAATTGACGTGAATATTGTGACGAATTATTGAAGTTAAAAAGAGCGATATTGTTTCGGGGTACGTTCACGCTTGATATGAATTTGTTGTATGATACGTTTAATCGCGGTATAAAATCTGCCGTACGTTCCGTTGTAGAATTTTAGAATTGCCGAGAGGAATTCAAACTTGATATTTATTCGTTCAACGAGAGTCCTTAATTATAAGAAAATTACGTATTAAATTTATCAAGAGTTAATCTTTTTGAAGGAAAAGAAATTCGTAGAGCGTGGCTCTCCGAATTTCTATTGTATAATTTGTCGATTAATTCTTGATAATATTATTTATTCGTTGCGATTTTTTATTTTATTGACGGTTAATAAATGAAAATGGAAAGAAATGAAAAATATTATATAATTTAATTACCGACAAGAATAGATGGATTATGGTATAATTTATGTAGAGAGAATTAACTTTATACTAAATATTTTTCCGGAAAATAATACAAAAACTCCATTTATAATCTCATTTTTCATGGATTGTTTTAAAATAAAATTTCTATTGTAATTCCGGATATCAACTTAGTAATGTGAACTTATTTTGTGCAAGTGTCTGACCTCGCCCCTCTACCACCTAGATTCAAACTTACAGCTACGACCGGGAGAATCTAAAAATCTTGTTCTCGATAAATTCGAATAAAATTTGTTTAAGAAATATCTTAAACTGGCGCCCAGAGTTATCGAGAATGAGGTATTTTGTTCGACTTTCCGGGAAAAAGTCGTTACAATATATATATTATATAATAAACCGGATATATTATATATATTATATAACAAACCGGATATATATTATATATATTATATAATAAACCGGATTTTGGTTTAGAGTGAAAAACTATTTTTTTTTTGAAAATACAAGATTAAAGAAGAGAAATGCCGCTCCATTCGAGTCTTTAAGGGAGCTTTCCAGTGTGAAATTTTCAAAAAATCGATTTTTTTTTTTTGCTTTATCGAATAGTATACACTCTTCCGAATATTCCCTGAAATTTTCATGCCGAAATTCAGATTATTTCGGTTACTGTACAGCATTTCTTGGAAGAAGGCGCTACAGCTGCCGCGTCGGCCGTCTGCCCGTGCGACCGTTATTTCTATTGTCTCGTTCCTACCTGCTCGTGTACCTTCCAACGTGAGTCCGGTTCGTCTTTCAGTTCGGTTTCGACATTCAAAATGGATAGATCTACGAAAGAGAAATGTGCGTGGCAGGATAGAAATCGCTACGCAGTGTGCTGTGTGCACCTTCAATGAAGGTTACGACCCAATTTTAAAAATTTTGGAGACGATGGGATGCACGATAGGACCGAGCGCCGCAGATTTCGCCGCTAAGTACAAGAATGCGCGCATCACCCAAGCAAACCGCCGGGCGTCCCTGGATAGCAAAGAGGCGAGGACAGCTCGTCGGACTGAACAATCCATTGAGCACGATCTTTTCGAAGAAGCAGAAGGGATATTGTATGGACCTGGCATCGGTGATTGACCGTAAGTAAACGATTTACCTAAAATTTCCTCACTTGAAACTTTGAACGCGTTTTTCTCGAAACAGCATTTTTCAAAACGGTGTCCAACTTGGAGGGCAGAGTTTTAAAGCTATCGAGTTGAATTTTTTACACAATATTATTAACGTCATTGTTTATCGTGCTATGGAAGCTTTTTTTTTTTTTGACATCTTCCTATTTTTTTGTAAAAAAAACTGCCAAAAAAAAATGCTAAAATCGATACTTTTTGTTCAAACCGGCGCCAATTTTGCAAAAAAAAAAAAAAAGCCTCCATAGCACGAAAGCCAATTATATACCGATCAATAATCTTTTTGTGTTTTTTGTTTCAGATCAAAATTGTGACCCCCAACGTGGACACCACATCCAAGTGCATTTTCTGCAACAATTGTTTCATCATTTTTATAGATATTAATTAATAAATAAATCGATCTTTAAAAAATTGTTTTGTATTCTTCAATACCCAATTAATATACAAAAAAAAACCAGACCGATTAGATTATTTTTTCTTTAAAAAAAAAAATCGCGAAAAACAGCGATTTTTCGGGCTGTCACACTGGAAAGCTCCCTTAAGCTTCGCAGAGCTTATATATATGGACAGATCTATTACATTTCGACCGCAGCCTGCGCGCTTGGGTGAGCGATTTGGCTGCCGATTTTTTTCAAGAAAGTAGGTTCTAAAAAAAGACGATCCTCCAAATTTGAACTCAATATAAAAAAATTTGATGGCTGTAGAAATATTTGAAATTTTAAAAAAGTGATTTTTTATCTGAAAAACATATAAAAATATAAAAAAAGACGAACCTACAAATTTGAACTCAATATAAAGAAATTTGATAGCTGTAGAAATTTTTAAAAAGTGATTTTTTATCTGAAGCTCTGCGAAGCTTAAAGACTCGAATGGAGCGGCATTTATCTTCTTTAATCTTGTATTTTCAAAAAAAAAATAGTTTTTCACTCTAAACCAAAATCCGGTTTATTATATAATATATATAATATATCCGGTTTATTATATAATATATATAAAATATTTATATATGCAAATATATAGATATATCTATAAATATATCTATGCCAAAGACTCCGTGAAACTAAAATTTAAGGTAAGCAAAAAATAATTTGAAAAAAATCGGCTGACTTCACATAAAATGTTTTTTTAATATTTTTATAATGAACAAACATCCGACAAACTTTTTAATTATAAAATTAGTATACGATAAACGATCACGCTTCGATTAGGCTTTAGAAAATGTGTAATATCTTACAATTTGAGAAAAATCGGCTGACTTCACATAAAATGTTTTTTTTATATTTTTCTAATGAACAAACATCCGACAAACTTTTTAATTATGAAACTCGTATCCGACAAACGATTGCGCTTTGATTAGGCGTTTGAAAATTTATGATATCTCAAAATTGAAAAAAATCGGCTAGCTTCACATGGATTTTTGTTTTTAATTTTTCTATTGAACTAATTTCCGACAAACGTCGATTTTGATCCGACAATCACCGACAATAACCCGACAAACGATTGACATAAACAAAAACTCAGAAATCCAAAATCAGTCGGCTAAATTCACAGAGGTCGCACAAATTGCACATTTAGACACGAGAGAGCGCGCACATCGGCGGTGGTGCTGCTCTCTATAGCTCACGCACGGTCCCTCTACGAAAGTAAACATGCAGTTTCGTCAGAGAGTTTTCAAAATTTCTTGAGAATATAAAAAGTTTTTTAAAAATATACACAGCTGTCAAAATGATCGTCTTCATAAAAACATGTGCTTTTGCAATTTATGGTTTGGTAATATACGTTTTTACGTTTTATCTGTCAGTGTCACATTTGATGAGCTCGTACAACGACTGGTTGTTCAATGAGTTTCACAACAGTAATCACGTCTACGATTTCATTATCGGTATGTATTAATGTTTTGTTTTTTACATAAATTCTTAATCGCTCATAAACAGATATATAAATAAGGTGCAAGACTTGCTACTTGACAGTAAATATCTCGTCAAAATATCAATATTTTTCGAATTGTGTATTTCCCAATGAAAGTCCAAATAATATTTTGTTGATCTCAAAAATAAAATCACAAAAATTACTTCAAGTTTTTGAAATATGAGATTTGTCAAAAAAAAAAAAAAACTAAGTTGCTTTGTTCGAATAACTACGATTTTATTTCAGTTGGAGCAGGAAGTGCAGGCGCAACGCTTGCCGCACAACTTTGTCACAAAAAATGCAATATTTTACTAGTGGAGGCTGGACCTCCGCCAGCTTATTTTTTTGATATACCAGTTTTAGCTCCTCTTTTTCAGAAGTCTCCTTACGATTGGCAGTTCAAAACAATGCCGCAGGATCATGCCTGTAAGGGACTTTTGTATAACGTACGTATGTTCCCTGAAATATTTAAAAAACTTTTTGCATCAAAATTTTTCTCAAAAAAGTACAGAGTTCCCAAAAATTCTTCATGATCTTTTTAATCTCATTATTATGTAAGACAAATACAATTGAAACTTTGAGTCATTTAGGCTCAAAGTATCCTCAGAGTTTAGGATATCCCAGTCAAAGTTTGAGCCCAAATTTGAACATCAGATCTTTAAAAAATTGCTAATTTTAACGAATGTTAATATAATTTTTTCCTATAAATAAACTGTTCTGTCTCATTGAGGAATACTTCAAAATACTTCACAAATTTTTTCAAACCTTCCATTCCTTCCAACTTGGCAATGGTTTAAAAACACTGGATACCCTAGACCCCATGTGGCCTTAATGTTAATAGAGAGGAATAACGTTTAAAATGAAGAATTATCAATTTTTTGACAATTTGCAGCAAAGTCTATGGCCACAAGGAAAAGTTCTTGGAGGATCCAGCAGATTAAACTACATGGCTTATGTTCCCGGACATCCTAAAGATTACACATGGTTTCCAGATTATTCTGGTACTGATGGAAAACGGTATTTTAGCCTTTACGCCATCGATGAAAATTTAATGGACTCTGAATTTTAAATTTACCATGAAATATTTCAGACTATATGCCGAAAGCGGAGGATAAAATTATCCAAGAACTTAAATGGCATACGAATTTATCTGAAGTTATTCTGGAAGCTGTAGAGGAAATTTTTCCAAATAGACCAATCGGTAATTATTGAATCATGAAATGTTAGGTGTACAAAATAATTTGATGCTTTATTTCCATAAAATCAAGCAGAAAATAAGTACCGAATTATTTTTGTACATCAAATATTCCCTGAATTTGTTAATTAATTTTTTTTTCATCAGATTTTAGTAAAGTTCGACTAACGATCAAGGACGGTGAAAGATGGAGTACTGACAGAATTCTGGAAAATAAATTACAACATGGCTTAAAAGTGTTGACGTACAGTTTCGTAAAGAAAATCATTTTTGACAAGTATACTGCAAGAGGGATCGAGTTCATAAAATGGAGCAAAGAATTTGAAGTTTTTGCAAAAAAAGGAGTAATTGTAAGTGCTGGAGCGATTGGTAGCCCGAAGTTATTGATGCTCTCAGGAATCGGGCCTAAAGAACATCTTGAAAGCTTAGGAGTCAGTAAAAAATTAAATTACAAATAATAACAATATAAAAATACATAATGTTTAAAAATCAATATTATGATTCATTTTTACTTATTATTTTATTTTTTTATTTAGATCAAGGTGATAAAGGATTTACCAGTTGGTCAAAATCTGGTCGACCACATACTCACTGGAATTGATTTAGTAACGTTAAATATTTCGTTACCTTTGAGTGTGCCAAGTGTTTTGAACCCAATTGCGGCATTAAATTACTCAATTTTTCGTCAAGGTAATGTTATCAAGCGTTTCGAAAAGACTAAAGGAAAAAACCGAATGAATCGATTATTTTGGATTTTTTTTCAGGACCATGGACTTCCGCTGGTATTGAAGCAGTCGGAACATTTTATGGTCCAAGCCAAAATAATGAAACCGAACCTCCAGATTTACAATTAATGGTTATACCATTAGGCATTTCTCAGGACAATGGTGTTGTACTCAGAAAAGCCATGGGAATATCCGACAAAGTAAAAAAAAATTGATAATATTTCATTAATTATTAATTAATGTTAAATCATAAAAAAACTTATTCAACAATTATAATTTTTTCATTTACATGAAGAAATTCTTAAGGATTACTTGAAGCGAAATAATTAATGTGTCGAATATTCATAGAATATGAACAAAAACAGTAGAATTGGTGAAATTTTTTCAGAATTATCGTCTTTTCACATTTTTGAGAAATTAAAAAAATAAAAGAAAGTGCTTATATAACTGTTTTTGAAAAAAAAAGGAATGATGCTACTAACATTAATAATTATATCAATAAAAGTCCTAAACTGTAATTTTATTTGCAGATTTTTCAACAATATTTCGGTCCATTGATCTATCGAACTTCGATAACGATAGCACCAGTTTTGTTGCATCCAAAAAGTTTTGGTGAAGTGAAACTCGCCAGTTCAAATCCGTTCGATGATCCTTTGATAGATCCAAAATATTTAACGCACCAAGACGACGTCACTACTTTGATAAGTGGTGAGAATTATTGATTCATCAAAATCACAATTGAGTATGTCTAAAAAAGTGTTTATTTCAGGAATAAAACTCGTCAATCGACTGACAAAAGCTGAAACGATGAGAAAAATTGGAGCTTCTCTCTACAAAGCAGTTTTCCCAGGATGTGAAGCTTTTATTTTTGATAGCGATGAATACTGGGAATGTTACATTCGACATTTGACTCTCACTTCGTATCATCCTGCTGGAACATGCAGAATTGGACACGTGGTTGATAATTTTTTCAGGTATGTTTCGTTGTAGAGCAAAAATGAATAAGTAAAAAAATTTGATCAAACCATGAAAATAATTTGTTTCTTTGATTATGCTCGAGAATATCGAATGAAAAAAACAAAAATTACTATTTTTGGAGACATTTCCATTTCTTAATATTTGTGTCCCATTATTTACAGAGTATTCAACACAAAAAATTTATACGTGGTCGATGCTTCGGTACTTCCTGAATTGCCGAGTGGAAATATCAACGCCGCAGTCATGATGTTGGCTAAACGAGCAGCTAAATTGTTACAGAATCGACACGAACCAAAAACGATCGAATTATTGAAGTGTACAAAATTTACGAGTTATTTAACGGCTTTATATGGATCCAAGACCAAAATTATCTCGAAACAATTACTCTTCGCTGATTTTTAATCCGAGACGAACAAATAAATTTTGTATTTAGTTACAGAAAATTGTTTTTTCTTCCCAAAATTTTTTTCGAACGAATAGCCTTTAACCCTGCGTGGATCATGATTTTTACTAGATTTATGGGTTCAAAAGGACCCATATGATCCGTGCAGGGTAAAAATGCAAACACAAATTCTGTTGAAAAATCTTAATATAATTGGACATTGGAAAATATTAATTTTTCTGAGTCTGAATGTAATGGAAAGTGACTAAATTCTTGATTATTTGAGACATATTTTGTGAAATCAAGGAATTCAACTAGAATATTTCCAAAATTGAATGGATTTTCTGGAAAATTGCTGAATTTTCCAGAATCGTAAATCCTGAAAATTACTAGAAAAGTTGAAAATTCATATCAAAATTCCAGTTCATTCGAGAATATTCCATAATTTCGTGAAATTTTTCTAGGGTTTTTACAAACAGAAAAAATTTTCAAAATATTAGAAAAATTATAAAAACTTTTAATTCTTACAAATTGAAAAATAGATATAAAGTTTGACAAAACTGGAAAAAAAGATCTGCCGTAAGGCGAGTCAAATCTCTAGTATTTATTATGCAATTTATGCAATGCAAAACTTTATTATGCAATATTTGACGTAAATCTCAAAAGAAAATTATGCAAACTCATTGAAAAGCGTTTGATGATCTGTACATATAGAAATTGTGAGCGCTAATCTACAATTCCTTCTTTTTTGTATCTTAAAATATATAGATTTTTGTGACGAAATATTTTTTCCAATATTTCTTAATGGCGATGATAAGGATGATTTCTTGAAGAATTTCGTCGATGATTAGAAGGGTGCATATTGACAGGACCACGATAACCCATTTGATCTTGAGAGGCGTAAGGTACAGGATATCCTAAGGGAAGTCCATATGGTAGATTCGCCATGACATCACCCATTAAACTGTTATAAATAGGCAAAAGTATTTGTTGTTGTTGTTGAATGGGTCGTTCTGGCGGTGGACGAACTTTTCTGTCGATACATAATTCTTTGCTGTAGAGCGAAGTGCCTTTGAACAGCTCAAGAGCGTAATCTACCGATTCGTCATGTTTGTAAGTCACAAAACCGTATGCTCTTGGTCGAGAATCACGATCTCGTGGAATTTTCACTTCTTCCAATGGTCCAGCCTAGAGTCGAACAATATAATTTGTTTGAAACGAGTCTTCTCCCATTTTTGAATTCAATTTTTATCGAATTTTCGTTTTTCTCAAGTTAATTTTTTCAAAATTCGCACCTGTAGAAACAACTCATACAAAACATCCTCAGTTACTCTGTTACTCAAATTACCACACCATAATGTACGCATATCTCTGCCGGCGTCCATTTTGATGATCCAGGATTATTTTTCTTCGCTTTGTTAAAGTTTGTTTCTTTTTTTGAAAGAAACCTGAACAAACATCTAGCAAAATCTAGAGCACGAGTTTTATATTTTTGACGAGTGATTTTTTTGTTATTATGCAAGATTTTACGAGTTCAGAGTCGTAAGCGCCATTTTATCGTCGTAATAATTATGACTTTTATGATGGAGGCATATAGACAAGAGCGTAACTCGGTCGATAATAAATGACATTCGCATATCTTTCTTTAAAAATTTACAGTCGACTCCCTTACTTGTCATGTTCCCATGTGTCCACTGTTCTCATATTTTCACTCCCCCTGTTCTCATGTGTCAATTTCCCCATCCCCCAGTCCCCCGCTCTGACAAATTTTTCGAAACATTCCAGATACCTTGTGCGTTGCGTATGCGCTGTGGTGTCAGCAGTCTTAAAAGTGGGGATGGAGAGAACTTGAAACAAGGGAACTTATTTGGTCCCGACGAGTTGACAAATGGGAAAGTCGACTGTATGTTTCTGGAAAAATATTAAAATATGCTTTTTTTTGTATTTTAGAGAATTCGAATCAATTTTTTTTGTTTCCCATGTATTAATCGTTCAGAAAAAAAGAAAAAAAAATATATTTATACTTGAAATTGATGTTGGAACATGTCAGTAGCGTCATCGAACGATTTTTTGAGTTAATGAAACGTGAGAGATTTCAATAAATACGTCCGTATATATTGAATTTTGTTTGATCGGCACCCGTACAACTCACTCGAAAAAAAACTCCATCAGGAACATCTCTACCAGACCAATCCCAACCAAGGAAAATCTCCACCAATGACAATCTCCACCGGGAACATCTCAACCAACCCAATCTCCATCATTCCCAACTCCACCAGACAAAACTCACCCAGGAAAATCTCTATCGTGGTTAAACTCCACCAGAGGAAAATCTCCATCAGGAACATCTCCACCAGTCATGAAGATCAATCTTTACTGTCGGTATGGAAAACTGCAAAAGTTATCTAGAAATCCCATAGATGGTGTACCAGTAAGTGTAAAACAGTGGACGCATAACACATAACCAAATTTTGTTACACAACGAGAAAGAAAGGACCGTTTGGAGCTGAAGAGTTTTGTCGTCAAACTCATCGATCAATCAAACACTGTGATCCGCGAGCGACAAAAATCTTCAGCTCCAAACGGTCCTTTCTCTCTCGTTGTGTAACAAAATTTTGTTATGTGTTATGTATCCACTGTTTTACACTTACTGGTGCACCATCTATGGGATTTCTAGATAACTTTTGCAGTTTTCCATACCGACAGTAAAGATTGATCTTCATGACTGGTGGAGATGTTCCTGATGGAGATTTTCCTCTGGTGGAGTTTAACCACGATAGAGATTTTCCTGGGTGAGTTTTGTCTGGTGGAGTTGGGAATGATGGAGATTGGGTTGGTTGAGATGTTCCCGGTGGAGATTGTCATTGGTGGAGATTTTCCTTGGTTGGGATTGGTCTGGTAGAGATGTTCCTAATGGAGTTTTTTTTCGAGTGAGTTGTACGGGTGCCACCCAATCTCCATCATTCCCAACTCCACCAGACAAAACTCACCCAGGAAAATCTCTATCGTGGTTAAACTCCATCAGAGGAAAATCTCCATCAGGAACATCTCCACCAGTCATGAAGATCAATCTTTACTGTCGGTATAGAAAACTGCAAAAGCTATCTAGAAATCCCATAGATGGTGCACCAGTAAGTGTAAAACAGTGGACGTATAATACAACCAAATTTTGTTACACAACGAGAGAAAAAGCACCGTTTGGAGCTGAAGAGTTTTGTGGTCAAACTCATCGATCAATCAAACACTGTGATCCGCGAGCGACAAAACTCTTCAGCTCCAAACAGTCCTTTCTCTCTCGTTGTGTAACAAAATTTGGTTACGTGTTATGTGTCCACTGTTTTACACTTACTGGTGCACCATCTATGGGATTTCTAGATAACTTTTACAGTTTTCCATACCGACAGTAAAGATTGATCTTCATGACTGGTGGAGATGTTCCTGATGGAGATTTTCCTCTGGTGTAGTTTAACCACGATAGAGATTTTCCTGGGTGAGTTTTGTCTGGTGGAGTTGGGAATGATGGAGATTGGGTTGGTTGAGATGTTCCCGGTGGAGATTATCATTGGTGGAGATTTTCCTTGGTTGGGATTGGTCTGGTAGAGATGTTCCTGATGGAGTTTTTTTTCGAGTGAGTTGTACGGGTGCCAGTCTTCCTGGTGTAAACGTAGTCCGTGACCGTGGCTTTCGATCAGGGAGACTAGAGAGAAGGAGTGAACACAGCATAGGCCAATTTGTAGTTCCAGTGTGCCCAAAACACGTTGATGCTATAGTTTCTGATTTTGTCACTGCAGCGTTCGTGACCGAAAGTACTAAGACATATAGTAATAATAATCCTCAGCGACGTGAAACTGACCTTGTACTTTGCAATCGCAGCGCCTCTCATTTTCTACCAATTTTTGGGAACACTTCTTAAGTACGGTGTGTTCATTCCTTCTCTCTAGTCTCCTTGCTTTCGATTTTGGGGCACAGAAAAAATAGTTCCACGTTTCGGCTGTAGAATGCGCGGTGATGTATCGATGTGTAGAAAGGTAACGTTGTCGGTGAGACAAGCGCATTACCTTGCGATTGAAGGAATTTGAGCTGGTGAAGAAAGTTAACGTCTCGTTTTCGGTAAGGTAGGATCTTAGGCAGATGGTAAAGTAGATCCCCCACGTTAGCGTGGCGGCGAAAAGAAAGGGATCCTTACGTTTCGTCTTCGGTACGGTCACAGACTCGTCAGTAGGGCTATGTGTCCGCACCGTGCCCTAGACGCGCTGAGGATGTGTAGTGTTGCGGGGCATCGTTATATATAGAAACGCATGCCTAAGCAACCACTGTGAGAATTGTTTCGACGTTTTTGGCCGCGTAGTGGCGACATTGAAAAGCTGTGAATTGCCACAGATGTGCCATAGGTCGTGTTCGTTGGGTTTCATCACTTTGATAGGAACAAGCGTACATGGGCACAATGATGCGCAACGCGCGAGTGCGCAGACGTTTGTGGTGCCGCAAGATTATTCAACACAGGGAGACTAGAGTAAAAGAGTGGACATAGGAAACTCGGCCAGTGGACCTGGAAGAAGGCAGACGTATCGGCCGTGCTCCAAAAGTTTACGATTCACAACAACAAATATATATATATAATCTATTTTAAAACATAGTACATTCAAAAAAAACTAATATGAAACAAAATAAAAGTTAAAATAAATAAGCGCATAACATAAAACAACCGCCCCATTTAAACCTACCAGTCTTTTATTTTCGAGAGGACAGGATCGGAACGAGATGGTGCGAATTAAATAAATTTTTAAAGAATGTGAAATCTAAAATAATAAATGAAAACGAAACAAATTTAAATTTATATAATGACGAATTTGATTCACCGGTATTCCGCTTCTCCGAAAAGAGAGCTAAGAATACACGGAGATCAAACAGAAAATTAAAACAAGAAAAAAAAAGTAAATATTGACAGACTCGGCTATTGAAATAAGAGGGAACAAGAATGTGTCTTAGAGAACTCGGTGTGCTTAGTAGCTTCTTCGAAACACTTATACTTGTTCAGTTTACTCACTATTCAATAACGCTGATAATAACAATAATGAAATAACAATCAAAGAAAAAACGGAACTCACACCATCCTTTCAAACACGACCCTTGGCCGACGCGGGAAACCCAGTGGCCAGGCTTAGTTTCACGCCAGACGTGAAACTAGCCGAATTGAAGAAGAAGAAGAAGAGTGGACCCAGCGTGCTTTAGAAATGTACACGAAATCCCAGCCTGAATTGGCGGCGCTGTATCGGTACAGATCGTATTAGATCAGACCAGCCCCCTGGCACTCCTATATGAATTCTTATACGGACCTTTCTTCCGTTCTATGCGCCGTAAATAGTTCGCACTGCGCGGCGCTGGCATGCTTCCGCGCTTGTGCCCCCGAACGTCCCGAACCCCCCGCCGGCCATAATGGCCATTACAAATCAACCGACTGATCAGTTGATGCTAAACGTAATTATTCGTTAATTAATTGTGTCTTGTCTCGCGTGTGCGCGGTAATAAGTGTGGTCGGAAGTTTTGAGCCGAACATTATACATATAAATTTATAAAGTATATACAGAATATCTAGCCTGTTGTGTATATATTAAACTTATCCTTAAAACAACAGGTTATAAATTTAGTACATATTTACTAGATTCACATATATATATGTAATTATTCTTTAGTTATTTATTATTTATCATGAAATAAAATATGCGCGGCGCACGCGCAGCACGGACGGCGCGGAGTACTGTCAGCGCCACATAGCGGCTGGCGCCATTGAGAGACTAGTCAGCAAGCTGAGTGCCAGGGGGCTGGATCAGACATACTGTTACTACTTATTTCCTAACCTCGATTTTTCAAAATACGTGCAATATCTATGTTTACGTCAGGGAGTTTACGTGACAAACATTTTTTTTTATTAAGGGGTTCGGCTATTTCTCTGAAGTCAAAAAAGAGCTTAAATTAAAGTTATTCACAGTTATCCTGATTTATGTTGAATATTCATATTATCAATTATGATTGCTTATAATGTCCCACATTCTTGATAAATAATTAATTTAGTCGAGATAAATTGAATAATTAGATTTTCAACGACTTGGGAGTCACAGCGGAGCCCTTCCCTACGATCAAAACTTGGCAATTGGCAGGGTGCACGAAAATACTAATACTATTCAATTATCAGTGTGTTACATATTCATGCATACTGTCAGCGCCACCTAAAATCATGCTCCGCATTTTTTCAGGCTTAACGTATACGCAATACACACTTATTTTTAAAGTAGTATATGTACGTGCACCCAGCCAATACTTGGCAACGTTGTATTTTACGACGCTCTTGTTGACACTCGTATCTCGTGAGAAGTGAATTAGTGTTAGTAACGCGATGACTGAACAAGGAAAAAATAATCAGAGCCGTTTTAAAGGCAGGTTTGAAACGAAAAGAAAAATACAGTGGCCCAGCTGATGTATTTATTCATGATATAATAATATCAATGGAATCCTCTTCCAATATTCTCCACATCATCAGCTAGTTTGTAAAATATGAGTATTTATGTATAATTTCAATTGAGCACGGTTCGATAGAGTTATAGACTGAAAAATGGTTCCGAAAATGCTTTCTAAATCATTCATACCCTCAGTCATATGAGCGACGTTGCCAAACCTATCGATACTATTTTTCCCTCCGACAATCATTGGGCGAAGTGAAACTTTGTTGTTATGTTGTAATTAATTGAGACGGTGAATCGGCAACTCTCGATTTTTTACAATATCTGTTATATCTCATCTACCGAAATTCGATTTTTGGATTACCTAACTTTACTGTGAGAGCATCAAAATTGTGATTACTGAACTTCCGTCGATTGCCTCCATAAGGGGACGTGATTCATCAAGTAAAATGCGCAACTTTGAAAATTTATTACGAACGAACGAAGCGGTCAATATTGCTCAAATTTTGGGAACAGCTGCGTATAGTCTTCGTTTATAACTCATAAAAATTTCAAGTCCAAATCTTTATTTTTGCGTGATAGCCGATCCCCCTTAATGTAATGAGCTTCGATCTTGGAAGGAAATGAAATGTGAACATTTGATATTGTTTTATTCTATCAGACCCATCAGTACAATTTTTTTTTTTATCATTCATTTTGTAAATACTGGAAATAAAGTTATGTTTATCTGGCTCAATGGCACATTTCCGTTTTTATGTCGTAAATACTGATGACATTAAAATTTTTTTATTCAGCATGAAAACGACGCGGGTATCACAGAAAACACCACATGAAAAAATCTGCCAACTTTGAAAGGTGGTCGGAATTCCGGATCAATGCATGTAACAATCTGAGATTGTCGACACAAAATGTTGTTGGCAAAATTTAACCGTTCCACACATGAGACGAAACCACGCACTGAAGACAATAAATAGTCTTTTTAACCTCCAATATCCTGTCCAATATACTGGGATTTGGGTTAAAGGCTTTTTTTCTATTGCGCAAGCGCGAAACGGTTAATTTCACCGTGTGGACTAATTTTATTACTATACGTGTAGGATCTGTACACCCGGTGGCACAGCTAAGAACTAATTCAAGACGGGATTTTGAGGACGCCGTTACTACTTATTTTCCTATGCTGTGTCCACTCCTCTCTAGTCTCCCTGATTCAACACAAGGGACAGCCAGTTATTCGTTTTGCGCATGACTCGTTTCATTGCGCAGTTGCACGTTGCGCATCATTATGCGCATGCGCGCTTGTTCACATCAAAATGATGAGACCCAACGAACACGACACACACATTCGAAGCGTCAGTTGACCCCCACTCTCATGTTATCTCACCTCTAAGCCGTAGTGGCCGTAGATCGAAGATCGAAAAAAAATGGCTACGGCCGCAAAAATCGGACCTCAAGATTTACCACCTCCGGGTGGTTACCAGCCGATTCAGACTGAAAGAGTACGTCTTCGGTCGGTGATAGGATGTGAGAAATAATTTATATTTTAAATCGCTGTTTTCCGATGTATCGCATTCTCATTACATAAATATTATAATCATAACCTTTTGTTTTTCACACTGTTTTTTCTTCTTTTGATAAATACAGGGAAAACTGGAATCGCAACGTTTGTTGTAACCAATGTTATTGGATGGGTCGTGTACAGTATAAAGTACAGAGATTATAGAAGACGTCAAATCGAGATGAGAAGTGCACGTATGGCTTTACAGCCTCTACTCACGGCGGAGAGAGACAGAGTGTAAGCCATTGAAAATACTATTTGAATTATTTTTCTTCTTTTTTTCTTTTGATAGAAGAACTTCGGTAATCAAAACAGCACAAAATGAAGTGTTTATTAAGGTGGTTGTCTCACCAATGCATTTTTCTACAAAAATGTTCAAAATTCAGAGCACATTCAGAACACTACTAAGTAAATAGTTAAATTTTAAAAGGATTTACCATTCTGGATTTGAGATTATTTTCTATCAAAGATTTTTATAGGGAGCATGTGAAAATTTCACATTTCTTGCTGTGGCTTTGAAACTTTTCTACAAATTTTTTTTAAAAAGTTTTCAATTAGCTGAATGTACGATGAAGATTGTCAAAAAAAAACAGGGATTTTGACTGTCTAGTTTTGGAGATAAAGCAATAGAAAGTAAAAATGAGTATTGGGAAATGTTATTTCTGACGCTCAAAACATTATATTGAGCATTTTTTCCATTATTTTATAAATTTTACATTTCTACGTGGCACAACTAAGATTATTAGAATATCATGCAAGTTTAAGCTTGCAGAGATTGCCTGGAAAGTTGACTTTTTAACGCGACTGTAGCAAGAAAGCTTCCTTAAACTTTTAAGCGAATTAAGAAAACTTAAGATCTTGACACTTTAATATCTTTATTCTTATAATTTAATATGCTGAAAACTAATGAAAGTCGCCTACAATCTTATTTTGAAGAGGCTTATGTAGAAAAAAATAGTTTCTGTGCAATGTCTTAGTCAATTCTGTGGGAGAAGCTTTTCAGAATTTTCTGATTTCTTGAATTTTCAATCGAAATCTGAAATAAACCATAAGGAATTTATTGACTAGATGACAAAATCCAATGAAAACAGAATGAAACTAGTTTGCAGAATTCCAGAATGAAAAAAAAAAACCGAAAAATATCGAGAATTCAATTAAATCCAGCAAAGTTTTAATGACTATAATTATTAGATTTTTTATTTTGATATTAAAGTTGTTTATTGATTCATTAGAATGGGTAGCAATTTTTTTCTGTTTTTTATTGATAATGCCAAATTGTTGATACTAGAAGCGTTATTTTTTCAGGTTCTTAAAACAAACGATAAAGAATCGCGAGGAGGAAGCAGAACTGATGAAGGATTATCCTGGATGGGAAGTTGGCACATATTTTGGTGAAACGATATTCAAGACTCTTCCAGAAGACACTTTTATTGAGCCCAAAATGCGTGAATACGCAGTTCACGCACCAGTAGACGGCATAATTTGTATAAGATCCTGGCATCGTCACTTGTCGTAAATAAATTGTCATGTGGTGGAATTCAAAGTAGTCCTGTGGTATATTGTATAAACAATTCAAACACTTAACATAATAAAAAGTAATTATCGTCTGGATGAAATGTTTTTTTGACCAATGAAGTATAAGGTTTTCTTTGACAATTTAATGGTCCCATAAAATATAGTCTTAAATAAAAAATTTTCAATATTTTTGTCCTGTGAAATATAAAGAACGAATACTGACAGCGATGGGTGCGCGGCCGGTGTGTGGTCCCGGCAATCACCAAAGTTAAGCAGCCTCGGGCGAGGCCAATACGTGGTTACGTGACCGCTTAGCCATGCACCAGCCCGTGTATCAATCGCTGAGCGGGTGAGAGTTTTTCTGAGTTTATGATAGTGCTAATTAATTGAAACTTAGTAAAAATATGGCCGCTAATATCGGTCGGGTTTTCCACAGTTTCACTTGGCCCTCGTGCAAATGCGATACAGTAATGCATTAGGAAAAAGTGGCTGTGAGCAATACTTTTGGGGAGGGGGGAGGGGGGGGGGGGTCTCAGGAACATGGAAATTAGGAAATTAGAAATTAGTGAAGTGGGCTTAAAAGTGATGCGATGGGCTCATAAAAACCCGCGAAGGTATACGCAGGAACAATAAAAAAAAAATAAGCAAAGAATTTCTGAACAAAAATTCTATTGCCTTCACGAGTGAGAAAGAACGAGCAATTCTAACAAGTGTACAAAAATGAAGAGCGGGGTTTCCTTAGCAACGCTGTTACGTTTATTACGTTTCTTGTCAGTTCAATCAACTCATTCGTCAGATTCAGTTTTTCTTTGATTTCTTGTCAACGAAATGTGTAAACAATTCAATAATTATACACGGTCTTTTAAAGAGAATCAAAAATGTTCCTATTGGGATATTTGATTTTTATTTTAAAGTTGATTAATTAATTAATGTAAGTCTAATGCGAGTTTATTATTATAACCATGACGTGGAAAATGTAGTATTGTGAGATATGCAAGTTATACATTTACTATAATTCTGAGTACTTGGAAATTTCCAAGTACTCAGTTTTAAACAAATTGTTGAATAAAAATATCAATTTTTCTTTTATTTTTTTATTCATCTTCCGAAATGTGCCAATGTGATTATAAAAATTCGTTCAATGCAGTTTTTTTTCACCAATTGTATTAAAAGGAACGCAGTGTCTAGTCGTCCGGATACCGAAAAAATTTTCCGTTACATTTGAAAAAACTTTGAATATTCCCCACTATAGTTGAAGGAAACTAAGTATTCCCCGCTGTAGTTATAAATTTTCATTCATTTTTCATCCATAAAAATCCATTGAGAATCGTTTTCCCGGACGAATTATATGCGATTATTCGTCCAGGTATAAATGAAAACTATCCTAAATTGTATATTCGAATGGATTACGTACAAATTACGTACGAGGGAGTTTCAATATACCATTATACTGTAGAAAAGTTAAATAAAACAATTATAATCGCATTCTCGACAAATATCTGGACGAATACCAGTCTTGTATTCGTCCGGTATCCGGACGGCTAGACACAGCCTAAAAGGAATTAATACATCTTACTAGTTTTTTATGATGGACGGAATTGTGGTTCAAGAATCATGCCAATGTTGTCCGACTGATAATGATGAAAATCAAATTAGTCAAGATGACAATAAACACGACGAAGATCACTGGCGTACAACTACGAAAGATACATTTGGTGTACCGAAATGTGAAAAAATAACTCTTGGTACGTTTGAAAATTGAGCAAATGATTATAAAGAATAGAAAAGAAATATTCAATTTACTTTTCTTTACGCCGCTTGATTATTTATGGTTCGATGGTTGATTTTTATTGAAAAATTATTTTTTTTTTTTAAGGTCGACGCAGGGATTTAGTAAAAAGCATGATATGTGAACGGGTATTGCAAAAAATAAAAGATGACGAAGTCGTTGTCGACTATGGTATTAATCCATCGGAATATAATGACAATTTTTGTGATTCAAAATTCATTCCCTATTTGGATAAACTGGTTGTTGACGGGGACGTAAGTTAAATAAATTTTTTTTTTGCAACGGATTACAAAAACGTGTAAGAACGCCTAGTTATCGATTTTTCAGATATTGGCGAAGTATCCTTTGTACTCTTCCAACAATCAAACAATCTACAAAGACCAAATTGATAGAGGGACTTTGAAAGCGCGCGCAGAAATTTCGGATTTGAATGAACCTTTTCGGAAAAATTGTACTTTTACTACGTCACCGGATCATGCAGTTCGGGAACCGACTGGTGGTTTCTGAAACAACTCTACAATTCCATAAACTCGTGTTTTCATTGTAAAAGATTGTCAAATGAAAATAAATCAAATTGGACAGGAAAAGTAATTCTGAAAAATGAATAAACCGTCGTTTGAAAATATTAGTCCCAAAACCGGGTACTTTTTGAAAACTATAATTCTAGATAATGGATTTTCCAATTGGGATGTGTTTGGGGGTCGCCCCGAAGTATATATTTATTTAAGTTTTCGCGGCCGGGCTAGCCGTTACCTTGGAAAACGCGTTTTCAAAAACATCTCGTAAACGGTGCGCTGTATGATGAAAACATTAGGAAGCTTTTTTGCAAATAATTAAATTTCATCTAACTTTTATTCGAAACTTTTTTCTCTCTAGTGTATATGTTTAGAGTTATATTCAATTTACCCCTGCACTGCAGAAGGGATTTGAATGTCATGTTACCTGCCCACCAAATGGCGGGTTTGCTAGTTAAGGGGTTAAATTTTTGTGTTAAATATCTTGTGAACGGTTGGAGAAACGATGAAAATGATGATAATCAAACTTGTCGAAGCTAAAATTTCCTGAAAATTTCATATAAAGCTTTTTTT
Source organism: Rhimphoctona megacephalus (assembly GCA_963989365.1). Taxonomy (NCBI): domain Eukaryota; kingdom Metazoa; phylum Arthropoda; class Insecta; order Hymenoptera; family Ichneumonidae; genus Rhimphoctona; species Rhimphoctona megacephalus. The sequence continues at coordinate 24,532,466 of OZ022418.1, read as the reverse complement.
TTATCAAATCAATACTTAAGGACGTTCACGAATGAAAATCGGAGACAAAAGTTCGGCATACGCTCGGCTTAGTTCAACTGTCGCTGTGTAGCGCGCGTCGCGCCCCCTACTCCGAAACTCTTAGCACGGACTCTACGCACTAATACAAATAAGGCTCTGGCGCACCCTATACATATACACTAATACAAGTATCCTTAGAGCGACGCGGAGATCTGGCAGCGTTGCTTGCCTGCCTCGTGCTTTCAGCTCAGTAGAAAGACGCCGTCATGGCGAACAACATTATAGAAGCAAGCGTCTCTAGCCAATTTCGAAGACCAAATGGTAGATAATATATGAAAAAATACTATAAAAACAATGTTATTTACTCCGAGAAGACCAATATCTTGCGTATTTTATTTATGTACCTTACGCATTCATAATTATTCCATAATAATTCCAACACGAAAGACGGAACACCAAAGGAATATTCCATTTTGTATGAATAAATTTATTTGTTACTGCTGATAATTTTTCATATCCCATTTTAATATTTATAATCTCGATTGCAAAGTTGAACTTTCATATGAACAACTTATTTTTAGAAAAAGTGTCGTTATTCCTAAAAAGTCTCTAAAATTGAGAGATGCATGCATTTTCTTATGATCCATTAAAATGTCTAGCCAGAAATGCTTAAATTGGCAATTCTTTGTGAGATAAATCGTTGAATATCATGAAAATTAATCCATAACAGTGTGCATACGCGTGTAGTCACCCCGTCCCCCTTGCTATTACGTACCGTCGCCCGGCAGCGTTGCCGCTGCGCCACAGCGTCGTCCCCTCCATGGCATGGCACGCTCGAAAATACCGTCAAATTTATAGGTTTGAATCGCTATTGCGTATGAACGACACGGCTGAGCATCTCTATTTTTTTACATTTTGTTCCTCATATCAATATCTATCATTATGCAGTTTTTTATCAAAATCTATAGAAAATTGTGACTGCTATGAATTAAAATGTCTCTCAAGCTCATGCCTCGCCTATACCTTGCATGTTAAATTTCCCAACTTCAACAACGAATATCTCCACTTTGGTACGGGCATGGTCTTCAGAATTTTGCAAGTACATTAAGGAAGCTATAAATAATGTGTCATCCAAATTTTAAGAAAATCTATAGAAAATCGATTTACTCGTGAACGTCCTTAAAGCGTTTTTCCCACAACACACGTTTACAAAGTCGGTGCCCCTCATAATTTCAAAACTACTGCACCGATCCTTTTGAAATTTTGAACACTATTTCTATTATAATTTACGAGGTAACGCTGGAGAGTTTTTTTTCAAATTTGTTAATATTTTTTATTTTACAATAACGAAAGAACTTTGATTTTTTGATTTCAGATGATCCAGCACCGAGTTATGAGGGGCACCGCAATTCTACTTTTTTCCGAGACGCTTCCGAATAATTTCTGCCATTGCCGTATTTTTTAATATTTCTGCATGAAAATTTTACACAATATTCTTCGAATGTTATACTTTAATGTACCATTGGTTTTAATAAATAGATTTTAACTGTGTCGTCAAAAAAAATGCACAAAAATGTGCCTTTTTTTGCATGAATGAACGTTACCCCGCCGTTAAATTGTTCCATATCAAATCATTTCGTTACATAATAGTGCAATCAGACTTACGATCTCATTGGATTTAAAATAATTACGAGAGAATTTGATATACAATAGTTGATCCCTTTCCACAATCCATATCGATCCCCACCGAGCAGAATCTTGAACGTCGCGCGCATTTTTCAAATGTACGATAGCTCCTTAAACTCTACTTGAATGCTTTATGACGCCGTTTAAAAAAAAAACACGTTACAACCTAAATAATTCCAGTGGAAATTTATTACCACGACAAGATTTGGCACATTGACAACACGTGCGACATTTATGATAGTTTCAGAAGTCAACTAATAAAAAGAAATTTCCGCTAAACCATTATTAAATAAATGAACAAATTAATTGTTTCTACAATTATTGTAAATTCGTAAATACTCAATTGTAGGTTTCTTATTTTATTATTAGGACATACAATTCTAATGAACAAAAATAGCTTTGAAAACAATTAGCATTATAGTTAATTTCCATTGGTCAACTTTGAAATTGTCCGTAAAAATAGAGAACTTGTTGCAAAAGTAATTGATTGTTGAGTCAAAAATGATTTTAACGTCACTTGACGTGAATTTATTCAAATAATAACGACTTCTGTATTCTTGACTATTTTCGTAATTGACTTGTCAATCATTTTTACCTATTTTCACCTACACGAAAAAATCTGAAGTTATCAAGACTTTGTTTATTTAAGTATCAAAAGTACTACGGAATGTGTTATCTGAATGCTAAGAATATTGTTTTTCCTAATTTGAAATCATAATATTTCATATTATTTTTATTCCTACTTGTGCCTTTTACAAATATGTACTCTTGGAAAAGGACGACTACCGGTAAAATATGGATCGGAGCGTTATCAGCTAGTCTAATTTCAGTGCGTGAGACCCGCCGCTTATATAGTTATGCGAAATGAAACCTATGCATTAATTCATCAGCGAATAACGATCGTGACGAATCACTGAGTACCTGCTATCACGATGTACGGTTTGTATTTTTTCTTTCGCTCCATAATAACGTAATGTAATACAACTTTGAAGCAAAACTCTACTGAAAAGGACAGAATTTTTTGAAATCCAATCCAATACCGTAGGTACACATGAAATATTTTTTTCGAAGATCAATGACGTAAACAAAAATCGGGATGGTTGAGTGTGACTGAATTTTTCATTCACCTACATTTCGGATTGATTGACGCTTTTTCATGCAACGGTATTATTCTCTTTTTATTTTTAATTATTAGGTTTCTTGTCATCGCTGGTGATATTTTTGGCGTTATTCGACAGCAATATTGGCCAAGTAGTCCAAGATTTCTATCGCCCCCTTGAACCTGGCCGCAGTTATGAATTGAAACAGATTGATGATCCAGTGTCGCACGTGCCCGGTACAATTTATTGATGGCATTTTAGGAGTAGATGGGGTGAACGGCTGAAAATCGAATGTCAAAATGTCACTATTCCAAATGTAAATTTTCATCAACGTCTAAATGAAATTCAACATCTCTATATCATTTTATCAGAAATTGAAATCAAATAAACCTTGATCTTTTTTAAAGATTATGATTGATCGAAAACAAAATAATTTTTTTCAGGCCCGGAAATGCCAAGAGGACAGACTGGAGATTGAGGAGGGAGTTGAACATGTTGAAAGTTTCTGCTCCAGCCAGCAATTCTCTTATATTAGCTTGAACTCACGATTGAATGTAACTCAGCGTACATTCCCGAACAGGCCGCCTGGACGGTTCAGGTGTACGGTGGCAACAATAGATCGACACGAATGCGATTGTGGAAGAAGAAATGCCGTAAGCTTTAATGAAATAACGAAAAAATATTGCATGTTGTACGTTGCTACTTTTTAAAAGAAATAAAAAATTAGAGTATAAGAAACATATAAGAAGATTTTCTCGCACTTGCGCAGAAAAATAATTATCGTTGAGAAATAAGCTATTTTCCACCCGCTATACACTAATCGAAAATCGCTATTTCGAAGCCGGCTTTGCAAAAAATACGGTATGACAAAGAAGTCGAAATGTTCCATTTATCAATACAAATTTGACCATTTTATTTTCAAGAAGACATTAATATTAGACAAATATATATTATTATCATAATATTGTTGTATTCCACTAGCCTGAAATTTATGGTGGTCAACGAACCGGGGTGCCTGAATATCCATTTATGATTGCTATAGTCGATGCAATACACTCAGGAAACATTCTCTGCGGTGGAACGATCATCAACCAATGGCAAGTTCTAACTGCGGCTCACTGCGTGTACAACAGAACAAGCATGTCGTATGGAGTCTTAGCTGGGGGAATTCATTTGAACAGAGGTAATTCTATCATTTTGTTTAAACATTTTTTATATGATTTGTGGACCCATTATTTTTCATCGGTTGTATCATTCGTATGGCATTTTCTGGTATTTTACGTGCCATCGCTCCTATTGCCCGTTTTTTTATAACCTTCCCTTGCGACTGCATATAACCATAAGAAAACTGCAAAAAACCCGAAAACTTCCAAAGAACACTACATTGATAAATAGGTAAATACCGACAATAAAATTTTTGTTATTCATTTTGGTTCATACAGCCGACGAAACACTAACCGCACAGTTCCTATTTGCTAAAGCCCCATTTATACATCAGAGCTACAACAGACCAAAAGGAAACTTCGATGTAGCAATTGTTCCAGTCATTGGCTCATTTAGATTTACCGAAGTTATTAGTCCTGTTTGCCTTCCGTTCAGAGGTTTGAACGAATTAACTTCTTTTAATTACACGAACATTTTAGGTAAGTGGGCTGAATTTCAGCAACAATAACATTAATGACAACAGACGAACATTTCGTCTATTTGCCATATTTGAAGTGATATACCAAAGACGCTGCCGCGTCTCTAAATACGATTAGGCAGAGTGATCGATTCTAACCTACAGAAAATGATAAAGGCCTAGCGATCAAAATTTATCGAATCAATCATTTTCTTCAGTAAATTCTTCGCGTCCATGCACCTTAATTCTCGTAACCGATTGCATGCTTTTTTTCTTCACTGATTAAGGATGGAGAGCTGGTAACTTCTCAAGCGGGCATTTACATATTCTGAAGGCACCAATGGTCAGTGCTACATCGGTCGAGAATTGTACACTCGATCCTCTTAAAACGCTCGATAAATTCACATGCATAACGAAAGCAGGCAACGATTCTTCCACGGTAATTATCGCACATTTCCCAGCCGTTTTTATAGCAATTTTCTCGGGTAAAGCAATCTTTTTTTAACATAATCATTAATGTAGGTCGTCTAACACTGTAGTAGTAAAATTATATCCATACATTTATATTAAACAAATGCATTAGACGAATATTTTAGGGCAGTTTATTCTATGTATAAGTTTTTTCATTTTTGTTTTTATTGCTCTTCTTAGATTATACACGTGTTACATATTAAGATATTTTTTCAAATATATATATCTGACGTAAAGATCATCACTAAAATAGGTTGCGAATTAAAGTAAGTGAATCTGCAATAGAAATGTCCATTGCGTATTACAGCTTAACAGTGGTGGTCCACTGATATTCCCAAGGGTGTGGACTCGAAGAATGGTACAAATTGGGCTTGTGGGTAAGGAAACAGGTGTCGGTGCAGATGGACATATTATGAATGTTAATAAAATTCTTGATTTTATCATGATGAGAAAACCTGAAGGTAAGATTTTTTTTCGAATAATCGTTATTAATAGTCTCAGAATGATTTTTTTATTTTTATTTTTATTGGATATATTTCCAATGTTTCCGCCAAAAATATATGCAATGGACGAATGAATGGTATAACAAAAAATGAAAACATACAAATCGATTGATTATAATATAAAAAATTCCGTTTTTTTCATGAACAAAAAACGCACACACATTATAAAAATTGTTTTTATATTTTGTGTTCTCTCCAGATGTCGGTTATTGCGGGAAAGAATAAACCAGGGACTTTTCAACGAGGGTCTGCCTGCGTCATTGAATATAGTCGTGTACGAACACATTAGTTTTGAAGATCTCTGGTACCAATGAAATATTTTTGTATCTGATGTATTATCCTGCAATAAATATATCATGCATTCAGACTATTACAAAATGATTTGATCTTTCAGCCATTATATTAGAGCACAATAAACAACTATCTCCGAACCTTATTTGCTTTCCGAATATAGCTTTCTTTTAATTTTGAGTCAATCAAGGTAAAAGATAAGCAACGGTTTCAAGTTCAAAACAACTAAAGCCCACGCTATCTAAACAATGCCAGGGGAATTTATTGCAACGAAGAGATTTGGCTTCATGCCGAGATGTATGTTTGGCTCATTTATGATAGTTTCAAAAGTCAACTCATAAAAGAATGTTCCAGAATCATAGTATTAACACAGAATGACGAATAAATAAACTATTTTTACAATTCATTTGCTGTTATCCGCAACTTCGCTCGCATCAACACTAATTATGTAGGAGTTTGTTTTGCAGTATACTTTATTTATAAGATTTACAATCCGCAACGAATACGTAAATATTTTGACACACTATATGTAAGTTTCATATATACAAAAACATATAAAAAAATCGTACGAAGCAAAAAATCTGTCGCGAGAAGTCATAATACACTAATCAGTATTCCCTAATTGCTTTTACATTTGTGGGGATAGAATGCAGCTTGCACGACCAAATCTATTTTTCGATGACGCCTTGACTCGTAGTTATTCGTAAGCCGATTTAAAATTGAACGCGCTATATCTCAATATCAAGTAGTTACCTTAGCGAATCGCAAAACCGAAAATTTGATTTATTTTGGGTGTCGGTGTCTAAAGGCAATTTTGCCATCGTTAATATAGGTGTCGACACCGAGACTGTGGGCACCTTTACAACCCTACCAAGAAAAAGCCTATCGGTAAGAATCTCTACCGCTCGATCTCTACCAAAGAAATGTCAACCAACCAAAACACACTATCCAAACCTAAAACTACCAAGATTTGTTCACTACCATGGTCATACTTTACCAACGAAGAATTACTAGCGTATATATCTATACTAATAGCTGTGCCCGCGGGCTTCGCCCGCGGCACATCTACCCTGGCTGATCATAGCGACCGAAATTAGACCGAATAGGGTTTCGGTCTTTTTGAACGTCTAATTTGCCGAAAAAAGACTCAATTAAGTCTTTTTTGTAATTTTTTCTAAGTTTTGTTTTTTAATGAACCGACAAAAATCCGACTGTCAAGTGAACAACCCGATTTAACCGACTAATTTTGAAACGACCCAATTGGATCTTTTTTTCGGCAAATTAGACGCCTAAAAAGACCGAGTATTTCGGTCGCAATGATCCGCCAGGGTAGCAGGCGCATTTAGCAAGCATCTAGCCTAATATGGTTGCAACCATATTACTCAAAGCATAGCAGTGAGTTTTTTTTATATCTTTTACGATATTATATTATTTAGACAAACCGTCAACTTCAATAACATGATGAATAGTGAGTAACGTAGACGCGTGTCTGAAACCAATATTACCGACCGATTCGATATGGCTGACCGTACATGCTAAAATCGTTTGATGATAACGACAGTTGATAATATTTGGTTTTCGGGGTCGCTGATTACGAATCTGCAGCCAAAATTCAAGATGGCGGATTCAATAAGGCGGACCATACATGTTAAAATCGTTTGATGAGAACGAAAGTTCGTAATATGGTGTTTTTGGGGTCGCTGATTACGAATCTGCATCCAAAATTAACGGGAGAAACCAGTTTAGGAGGCCGAAATTTTGGTGTTTTTCGTGAATTTTTTTAACAGGGAAGGAATAATCAGAATTTGTTTAAACTTGGAGGATATTTTATTCATGTTTTGAAGTACACTTTGTAATTTTTTCAAGTCATTTCCGTCGGAAATAGTGAAGTTAGAAGCTGCTGTCCATGGACGACTTTTTTCAACTGGTGGGCATTCTAGCTCAAAAAGTTATTGACCAATCGTTCTGAAAATTTGTGTGAATATTCTTTATTCAATTTCAATCTATATGAACCTAACTCTGGGATGATATTATTATTAAAAATATTTTTTTTAATGCAAAAAAGGTGATAAAACATGGTATAAAAACATGACGTTGTGTTCAAACACCTCAAAAACATGCAATTTTCAACTTTTTTGATCACAATTAGGTTCATATTCTCAGGAAATATGTTGTTAACAAAAAAAGAAAATTTTCGACACCCAAGAAGACGGGTGCGCGGGTTGTGCCGGCCCCGCCAGCAGTTTTTGGCAGTATAACCGGCAATTTGATGAGTACCAAAAAAAGATAGTTTTCTACTTACTTGGGTCTTCATAGGTCACAACTCATGTGGGCACCCAAATCGATTGCGCCTCCAGGCATAACTCAAGGTACTTAAAAAATTTGTACATGACTGACTTTTCAGACGGGTGGATGTGTTTCGACTCCGGCAGTACATGCTCATCTGGAAGGATATGCGTATTTGAAAAAGACCTGGATTGTGCGCCACGTTGCGCCCGGAATAGAAAAGTTCTTCTGGATGTCAACACTCAAAAATGGAGGGTCGACACCCAGAAGACAGCGGTTAAAGCTTCTCAACTGTTGTCGAGGGTCTGAGTGTTGACACCCAGAAGAAACTTCCTGCCTCGGCCACAACGTGGCGCGCGGTCGAGGCTTTTCCCGTATACGCATAGCCGTCCAGATGAGCATATATTACTGGAATCGAAGCACATCGCGGCCGTCCGAAAAGACGATCATGGACAAAGTATTAAAGTATTATGGATTATGACTAATGAAGAATACCGCACGCGAGCAAGGAGAAAACGATCTTTTTTTGGTACTTATTGAATTACTGGATACTACCGAACTCCCAGTGGGTCCAGGACAATCCGCGCGCCCGTCTTCTTGGGTCTCGACACCCGATGAAGAACGGATTTCGAGACCACTGGAAATCCCAAAAAAGTAAAAAAAGTCCCAAAAAAAGTAAAAAAAGCAAATGGAGTCCTAAATGGGACTTTCTTCCCCTCACTCAGTGTGAACCGGACGTGACGTCATGAGTCCCAAATAGGGACATGTTTTCAGAGTAAAATCTTAAAAAAAAGTCCCTATTTGGGACTCCGAGCCTCAGTTTGGGACTTTTTCATTGTTTCTCGTTCCGGCCACAGCGTGGCGCAGAGTTAAGAGTTTTCGCGAGTACGCATCATCCGCCGGGTGGGCATATATTGTCGGAGCCGTAACACTCTTTGTAACCATCTGAAAAGACGGTCTCGTACACAATACACATCGGTGGTATACACATAGCGAATCGCTTATTCCGGTTACTCCGCCGGAAAAAGTCATGATATCACGTCCGGTTCACACCGAGCGAGGGGAATAAAGTCCCATTTGGGACTCCATTTGAGGTCACTTTTGTCGACTTAGGCCGATCACATACGCTTTCGCATAGCGTAGCATAACGTGGCATAAGAGATTTAGACCAATCGGGTAACTCCAAACGCATATATATAGTACACATGTTCGCTACCCGATTGGTCGAAATCTCTTATGCTACGTTACGCTACGCTATGCGAGTCAAAATAAGAAAAAAAATATAAGGAAAAATCTGCCCTCGACGACACCGGTCTCAAAAATCATATAATTGGTCAGTTTTTTGTGAATTTTTTGAAAAAAAAAATAAAAATGGGCAAACATCTTAAAACCAATATTTTTTTGCAATAAATTGCTTTAAATTGAAAAAAAATACGGAATACGAATATTAATCATTCGTTCGTATTTTTTTTCTAACAATACGATGAAAAACCAACCTTTCTATAAAAAAATTCGATTTCATCGATTTTTGAGAGAGTTAGTCATTTGAAGAAAAAAACATCAAATTTTGAAAAAAATCATATCTTACGAGTGTATGAACAAAAAATCTGAAAAAAATCAGGAGAGCTTTTTTCGATAGGTCATATAACATTTAAAATTTTCAGCCAAATCAAAGAATGGAATGACGTAGATCGATTTGGCGTGGAATGCCAAAATGTAATTGAAAATGTAATTAATGTAATTGACAACATTTTCATCATGGTGAGATGATTATTTTTTCATATTTTTATTTTTATTGGATAAGCCGTGTTATAATTTATAAAAAGGTTTGTTGTAAACTTGACATAAATATTTTGTAGGACGACTTAGATGTAAGCATCGTTCTACTTATGGAGACACCAATCTTGAGTAGCAGTAGTTCCTCTACGTGTGTCAAATATGAGGAATGAGACCGAAATAGACAGAGGTTACAGAAGAGAAGTGTGTAGAAAGATGAGCCAACTTGAGAAAATGAAATTTCCCCGAGAAATTGGTAGCCATCCCTGACTGATCTTGATACCGTATTTTTTTCGGTATCGCAACTATGGCAAAATGGCTTTTTTTAACTGTAACTGTGTCGGTATCGATACCCGAAAGCAAGTCCCAGCGGGCCCAATTGAGGGTATCGATACCGAAAATTATGCGGCATTGTAACTGAAAGTGGAACCCCACATGTACGGTATCGGTACCGTAAATTATGCGGTTCGCTACCCAAAGTGGGACCCCACATGTACGGTATCAGTACCGTAAATTATGCGGTTCGCTACCCAAAGTGGGATCCCCACATATACGGTATCGGTAATGTAAATTATGCGGTTCGCTACCCAAAGGCGGGCCCGAAGGTACGGTATCTGTACCGTAAATTATGCAGTACTACCCAAAGGCGGGCCCGCAGGTACGGTATCGGTACCGTAAATTATGCAGTACTACCCAAAGGCGGGCCCGCAGGTACGGTATCGGTACCATAAATTATGCAGTACTACCCAAAGGCGGGCCCGCAGGTACGGTATCGGTACCGTAAATTATGCAGTACTACCCAAAGGCGGGCCCGCAAGTACGGTATCGGTACCGTAAATTATGCGGTTCGCTACCCAAAGGCGGGTCCGCAGATACGGCATCGGTACCGTAAATTATGCGGTTTGCTACCCAAAAGCGAACCCGCAGGTACGGTATCGGTACCGTAAATTATGCGGTTCGCTACCCAAAGGCTGAAAATTATGCGGTTCGCTACCCAAAGGATGAAAACTTCCATGAGAAAAGCTATCGAGCGACAATGAATTGTACTCCACCATTTGATTGCAACGGATATATTTAAAACAATTGTAAATCGATAATCATGACCATTGAAAAAAAAGAGATGGATGCAAAGCGCCCCTTCTCCCAAACACGTGTTCCAAGAGCAAAAAAAATAAAATAAAATTGCTCCTGGATTCATCGAACCTTCCCTACCCGCCAACTACGTTCCACTGGTGTAAATTTATTTATCCATCCATTTGTCTATCCTGCTATGAAACACCACCAGACTCGCGAAGAAAGAAATGCCAGTGAACACGGTATCGGACCTGCGAAAATGCGGTATCGAGACCGGATCGGTGGATTGGAAAAAAATTCGACAGGTAGGCATCGGACCTGCAAAATGACGGCATCGATACTGAATTGGTGGACTTAATTGAAAAAGCAAAATTCGATAGGTAGTTAGCGACCCAACAAATTATGGTATCGATACCGGGCCAGTTGGACTTGAGCAAAAAGCGAAAATTCGGCAGATTCGGCACATGGCACATGGACTTAGTCGAAAAAGCAAGTCAACACGGCATCGATACCGAAAACGATTTCGGTTAAAAAACGCCCAGTTGAGACGGTATCGGGAACAGTCAGGGATGCGTGAAGCAACACGCTAAAACTCTGCTACTCGCTGTGTCTGGCTGTGTTGCACTGTGTCGTAGTAGGAATGCACTGTGTCGAACACTGTGACCACACTGTGTCGCTCTGTGTCGTAGCTGGAAAGCTCCCCTTACATACAGGTCTTGCAACTGAGTCAAATTTTGGTGGTGGGGGTGGTCGCGTTACTGTCGGCCAATTAGTGGCCCCAGCCGCCGCCACGCGTCGCTTTGATCAAGTCATAGCGGCAACAGAGCGGAAGACCAATATGATATAACCTATAAACACGGTCTTACATTAAATGTGATTATAAAGAACACCACGTGTTATTTTGTGATTTTGCGACACTATTTGAAATCCTGGTGATATTAATTGTTCACACAATATTTCGTTTTCGGAAAAAAAATTTATCCACATCTGCCATTACTTTACAAAAATTCCTTATATATAAATTCTGAATGCAATTTGATATAACAAAACTGATGCCCCACGTCTCCCCGTACGTTGGAATAAAAATTTATTCATGTCCGTGAATATATTAAAAATATTGAAATTAATGAAAATTATAAAATTAATTTGATTTATTAATTAACCACATATTTATTCTGAAAAAAAAAAATACATTTTTTGTGCCAGCAATCTCAAAAAAAAATCAAGTCTTGAAGGCGGGTCTTGTCTTCAACCCGGTACCCTCACCACCGAGAGGCTCAGCGTTAACCGCTTCAACTAAACGTGCTTCTTTACAGCCGTCAAAAATAAATGATACATACTTATCAGGGCTGCTTGAGATAATAATGCTTTAGGGTATAGAAAACTGCAGTTCATTTTTTTTTTAATATTCATTAATATTCAATATTCATATTTTTTTCGTCGGAAACGTTCCTACATGTACATTTCTATCATAAAACGGGTTATAATTTCAACGCATGCGCTCTAATCGCTATGACAAGTTCGTAGCGCCGCTCTTGTGGCTGCAAGCCAAAACTTGGTGCCGACATTAAGCGAACCACCCCCACCACATTCGTTGCAAGATCTGTATCAAAGAACTCAGACGTACATAGAAGAACAGTTCTTATGGGCCGATTGTGTGGGGGACATGAGCGAGATTCTGTCCCCCGGCCACCAGGAGCGCTACGAACATTTCGTGTCTGTGAGCACACACACATGCACAGCAAGAATTCCAATCCCCACCAAAGAACTCGAACGCCCCACTCTTGCTTACTCGGAGCCAGGGAGACTAGAGAGAAGGAGTGAACACAGCATAGGCCAATTTGTAATCCAGTGTGCCCAAAACACGTTGATGCTATAGTTTCTGGTTTTGCCACTGCAGCATTCGTGACCGAAAGTACTAATAATCCTCAGCGACGTGAAACTGACCTTGTACTTTGCAATCGCAGCGCCTCTCATTTTCTACCAATTTTTGGGAACATTCTTAAGTACGGTGTGTTCACTCCTTCTCTCTAGTTTCCTTGCTCGGAGCACTCTTTCATACTCGCGAGAGTTGACAATAATGTCCTCTCTTTTCCTCTCATACAACGGTAGGCTCACGGCAAGTTACGGAACAATTCAATTCAGGCGCCAAAATTTTTCACGTGTCAGTTTTCGGGTACGATGTTCGTAGTACTTTCAATTTGTAATTACTAATTGCATGTAATTCGTGTGTACGAAAAAGGAAATAGAAATGCCTTCTCGGAACTTATGCGCCTACAAAGGATGCGTAAATTCTGCGACAAAATGCAAGAACTTGAGTTTTCATCGATTCCCACAAAGACATAACAAAGTAATCTTTTTATTGTTTATTTTCCGAAACGTGATAAACAATTGGGAATTATCTCTTTCTTGTGTCTATACTACTTGTATATATATTTTCGGCTCTTAAAATCCCACTAACCCATACACTAATGGAAAAATTATATTTTTTTTAATGCTTTTATACTTTGTACTTCCCTATAATTTGCAAATGAATGAAAAAAAAATATAATAAGATTGCAATTTTAATATCCCGTAATTCGAAGAAAACCAACGAAAATTCAGAAATCTTTGAAATCATATTAACATTGATTTTCTACAGTGCTATAACGCAAAGAATTAGTAATCAAATCGTCAACAAAAATTATTTATAAAATCGAACAATTTCTCTTCTCTAGTCTGACATAAAAATGATAAAATTTGTGATTCTTTTAAAATATATTCAATGAAGTAAAAATTTCATTTCAAAGAGGAATCTCGAAACTGAATACATATTGTAAAAAATTCGGACGAGCACAGAATATTTAATGCATAATATATAGTTAAATCAGTTTACGCTATGAAAAAAAGTTTGATTTTTTAATTTTGAGCAATGATCACAACTCTTACGATATTAATTCGATATTCATTAATTTTGAAGGAAAAATACATTTTTTTAAATTTCGTTTTTACTGTATCATTTTTTAAAAATCAAATCACGTCTTTTGGAAGAATGTTCGAAAATTTGTTTTTTATGCATCTAAATTTTTTAATGTCGTTTTTTTTTAAAGCAATCAATTAAAACAAATACCTGCGCGCCAGAAATGTAATTGTAAGTGGAAAATAAATCGCATTCGCGAAAGACTCAATCGCATTCGATGACCTCCTTGCGTATCTGTCAGTCGCTCTTTCTTTCCATTCCATTACTATAGCGTAGCAATGAAATAACAATTAAACTAGTTCAAATGATCAAAGATTAACAGAATGTTTATTTTTTAATATTTTTGCAACCGTAATAATTTTTTTAGTAAATATAAAGAAAACAGGCTTCACCTGCTCCAACCTTGCTATTTTTAATTAGTAAATTTTGATACCCCCATAATTATGCTTCAAATTAAAGTATAATATTATGCAATATATTAAAAAATTTGCGAGATTAGAGGTAAGGCCCGTTTTCTGAATCTTACTAATTTTGTTATAGATTTATTAATGATTATGTTCTACACATTCACAAACTTTAAGAAAAGTTTTAATGAATTTAGAAAGCGACGCATTTATTTCAGACGAACAAAAAGATAATTTACTTTTTTTGTAACCATGGTTGATCTAATCATTTCTATTAATTTTTTTAATTAATTATTATTTTCAACATACAAGCTCAGTATTTATTATCCAAACAAATGTAATAAACTAGAGGGGTATTACGCGCCTTCTCCGCCGATCCCCACCACACCGGCGCTCGTACTACGCCATAGCGGTGCTCACACGTACGAGAACGAAGCGCTCTAAGCGTCATTCTCGCGAACTAAAAATCTGGCATCAACGTTAACACGGAAACTGTTCTTCTATGTACGTCTGAGTTCTTTGCCTGTATGTAAGACCGTGGTCAGGAGCAAGATTTTCAAATAGGTTATATCCGCCCGGATCCAAAATATTGCATTATGTCCGATGACAGTGACGATTGCTCAGGAATTCTGAGAAAGAAAAGAATAAAGAGAGAAATAGTTGGGTTTGACCTACAAATTACGTGACAAATAATCGACAGGGCATTTATTGATTACTGAATAAAACAAATTTTCGTGTTGTTTTTAAGGTTAGCGACGAAGAGTCAAGCAATTCGAATGAATCGAATATATTAGAAAAATTGAGGAATCGTTCCGACGATCCGTTGGCATTACCAAAAGAAGAGGTAAATAAGGAAAGTTTATTTCATTTTTAATTTGTTTATTGTCTGAATAATACCGAAAATGCATACCTTTTGATAAAATTCGACGACAGTACATTTTTTTGCTCGAAATATTTACAACGCCACACAAATATTTTAAAACAAAACAAAAATATCCATGGACGAAATTTTGATGCCCAAGACATGCACAATTAAAATTTTCAATAAAACAGTCGATCGGTAATTGACAGTATTTTTATTTACTATTTCTAAGATTAGCAGTGATAGCGAAGATGACATTGAAGCAATTGTACGAAAAAAAAATAAAGCAGAGCAGTTATCGCCAAAACAAATTGAGGTACGTAAAGAATCTGAAGCTTTTTATATTTCTTTTTATTGTTATGAAAAAACTGCATAATAAAAACAGTTTTCTCGAGTCCTGAGTGCCGCACTTTCAAGATTACACTTGTACTAGCAAAATCTTTGCATGATTCACATTCCCCCTAAAAAACTGATTGAGTTAATAAAAAATTTTACTGGAGGAGATAATTGCAAGTTTTTTGGGTCTCTCAAACTCAAGATCTGAACACCCTTGAGTTAATGAACAGTCAGAAAGATGTGATTGGTTTCATAAATTTTTGTTACAAATATGAGTCAAATTTTTTACAGGTTTTCAGGAACTTAATAATAAATCTTACACATGAAGTACTGCCGCAACATCAAGTAGAAAGATCAGCTGGAACTCGTCCACCCTCTGCTCAAGAAAATGAAGAATTCATGAAAATTGAGCCAGGCATGAAGAAAGGCGTATTTAATTCAACGGAAGATCAGCAAATTGTGGATAACTGGGAATTGTTTTGCAAGGTAATTTTCATCTTAAAAATGTTGATTCAAAAAACTCTGAAAGATTTTTTTCTTAATTTCATTTCATGCAAGTAAAATACAAAAAAACGTTTTTTTGTGCTAATTTTTAATTTGTGCTAATTAATAAAAAAGCTTTTTTTGCGCTAATTTTCATTTTTTATTTTTTAGATACACAATTTGGATCCATCGAATCCCAAACCCTTTCTCTTTCACAGACATCACTATTGGTTTTATTTACCAAAATTTGGTGAGAGGAAAAAATTTGTACAATTTTTAGCCCATGGATTGCCAAAAAGATTTCTGTATAGCGTTTATCACCGGTTTCGAAATCTGTACGATACTCACAAAGTTAAAAGGTAAGAAAAATTAAAATAGAATATTCGCAATTTAGAAAAATCGCTTAAGTGATACACAAGTTGAGGAAGTTGTCTCGCCGATACATTTTTCTATAAAATTTCTTTAATTTCAGAGAACATATTCAGGACACTACTATGTAATTACTTAGCAAATTTTGATAACTTTTATCGTTCCGAATTTGAGAAATTTCCTATGGTAGACTTGCAGTTTTACAATACATTTCTCGAAAAGAACAATGCAAAATTTCACATTCCTTGCAATCGCTTTTAAATTTTTTCACAATTTTTTTTTTTAATTTTCAATTGCACAAAAGGCAGTCAAAAAAGAGGCATTTTGACTGTCTAGTTTCGGAGATAAAACAATAGAAAGTCAAAATGAGGATTGGGAGATTTGGGGAAATGTTATTTCCGATACTCAGAACATTATATTGTGCATTTTTTCCATTTATAAATTCTTACACTCCTGTTATAGCAACTAACATTATGAAGAAATATCTTCATAATGTTAGTTGCTATTTAAGTTTTCAAACATTGATGGAAAACTGAACTTTTCAAAATGACCGTAGCGTGACAACTTCCTCAAGAGCCTAAATTATGTTCGAAAAAACATAGAAAAGCATTCGTTATTTTTATCATTTTCATAAATATGTGTTGCTATTTTTTTTATTTCAGGTACAGCTTTAAAGAAGATCAGATCATACTCAGGCACATTGAGAGAAACCTACATATAGACGAGTCACGTAAATTCGCCGATTTGGCAAAAGTATTGAATCGAACACGTGCCTCGGTTTGGCGTCGTTACAGATTGTTGGTAAAAAAACGAAATATGATGGAGGAATCCGACTGAATCGTGTATATATTTTAAACCTAATCATCTAAATTCCGAAAAATTAATAATAAGTTGTGAGATAAATTATAGCATTCTATCGTCTTAATTTTAAGGATAGGAAATTTGATGAATCATTTTTTCATCATGTTTCATTACAATATACAAGAATATTATTAAAGCATGTTTATTTTTTAAAAAATCATACATTTATTATATACTACTTGTGGTATCAAAGTGCCTAAATTTAATAACTATACACTGCCAACGACGTCGCGTTAATCGCGATTTAAAGAACTATGAGCCAGCCACTTTCGATATATCATTTTTTAGTTTCGAGGTAAAGTCCCAAAGTGCTTGCTTTTATATTTCACCACTGTAACATTTCATTTCATTCTTCTTTTTTTTTTTATTTACATTTTTCGTTCTGTACGACCACTCAAAGATTCTTCGATGGTGCTAATTATCCAGTTGCGACTCCGGTATCCTTTTTCCCTCGTTTCAATTAAAATTTTTATCACAGAGAGTATATTTGAGATTTATTTTGAGAAATGTACAATTTATCATTTTCACAGATACAACAGCCTTGACTTTCGAGAAAATCTGAAAGAATTATTGATTTTTTGAAGCAGCCAAACAAATGTTTGTTTTGTATCAAAAAACATTTCATTCATAGAAAAGCAAAATAACAATGATTTTCAGACTGGAGACGACGATTATAATCTGTAAAAATTAGAAGGAAAAGAGCGACGTAAAAAATGGATACCGAAGTCCTTCGTAACATTGTAAATTGTTCCACTATCCAGCTACACACGGATTTTTGTCACTACTCGTGACAAATTAATGGAGTACGGTATAAATCGGTTATGACAAGATTTCAGAATTTCTTGTGACCAAGTTTAAAAGTCTTGACCAAAAGTTTTCCAAAAAACGTGAAAATTACAACCGATTTAAACTGTATCTTCATAATTACCATTACAAAAAAATAAAAATCGAACGTCATTCGACCTTGTATTATCTTCCTTCATTCTGAAGGAATTGTAAAAAAAAGAAACATGGTTGAAATATGATAAAGAAAAAAAGGGAGTTCCTTTCTCTAAGGTGTGAAGAAAACTGACTAAAATTAATTTCACGATTGTCACTAATCACTAAGATATATGAACGATAATCAGTCTCTTCTAAACTTCGAAGCAGATTAGAACGATAAAAGTCTATTTAAAAAAAAGTGATTTAAGAATGATAGCTCGCTGCGGGGACGATCGTCGGTTTTTCCATGATAAAACATCCTTAACCCTTAAAGGCGAAATGGGTAAATGTGACAAGAGTCAAATCATATTTTGTTTCATCGTGTTATTTTAATTAGCTAATCTGTTAATAACCAATGTTTCTTCTTCGCTACAAAAAAAAAGTATAGCCTTTAAGAGTTGTGATGTGTATAAATTTCTTGGACAAAAAAACCGTAAGAAAAATGAGCGAAAAAAATCGAAGCTGCCAGGCTTACCTATATACAAAAAAAACACGATTCACAATGAGCTGGCTAAAAAAAAACGTCGGAAAAAAGCTAACAAAAGACTCAGTACATCTGTCCGATGACAGCGAGTGAACGAACGGCAGTTTGTACATTATTAACGTGAATATGGTGGGCAACGTTGTGATCCTCGATCATTTCACCGTATTGTACTCTACAACGTTTTTGATGAGCAAAAAGACTACCGCTGTGGCTGTAAGCAGCACCGCATGTTTTACAAACGTATGGTTTTTCACCGGAATGCGTGTAAGTATGTTCTTTAAGTGTGCTCAATCGTTTGAAAGCTTTACCGCACGTTTTACACAAATAATTAGCTTCCCCGGTGTGTCTCGTTAAGTGTCGCCTGAACGCCGAGCTAACAGCGAAAGCGGCGCTGCAAACGTGACAAACGAATGGTTTATCACCCGTGTGAATTCTTATGTGATTAGCCAAACTTGTCGTAGTCGTAAAGCCACTATTACAAATTTTACATACATGTGGCTTAACGCCTGTATGAGTTCTCATGTGATAAGTCAACGAAGAATTGCTCGGATAAACTTTGCTACATATGTGACAGAGATATTCACGTTGAACCTTTTCCTTTGGTTTGTTGTGAGTCTTGAGGTGTAAACTAAGACGCGCTTGACTGGCACATACTTTTTTACAAACTTCACAAGTTGCTGGCTCGGCTTTGGGCTTATGCATGGACACGTGTCTCCTCAAGCCTTTTTTCGTTGCCATTACTTTGTCGCAATGCTGACATTTGTATTCTCCAACACCATCGTCCTCGCTCTCGTCTCGCGACGATTTCGCTGTTTCGTTTCTCGCCCCGTGACCGATCGATGAATTCGAGAAATTATCATCGTCCGAATCAAACAATTTGTTGTCATCAACGAGATTATCCAGCAAACCATGTCCGTGTTTTTCCGCGTGTTTCTTTAATGTGTCCGGTCTGAAAAACCACTTTTTACATACCGTGCAAGAATATTTTTTCTCGCCGTGTACGAGGCTGTGTCTCTTCAGATTCTTCAGCGACGAACAAAACTGATTGCATACTTCGCACTTGTAAATTCCTGGAGCATTCTCAAATTCGTCGATTTCGTTGCCAGCTACGATCGTCGTTTCGTCGTCAGTCTCGAGATCGCTTTGTGTATCGGCGGGTTTTGACATTTCCATGTCTTCTTTCGACCCCTCGTTCATTTCACACGCCAAGGGACTTTCCTCGTCACACTTCTCTTCATGCGATTTTAAGTGTCGCGTTAAACTCGGCAATTTTGAAAAACTTGCGTGACATGTTTGACAAGCGTGCGGTTTAGTCTCGTGTAGCTTTTGATGATTTTCCATGTTTTTTAGCTTGTAAAATAGTTTATGACACATAGGACACTTGTGATTCTTCTCGTGTACTTGCATATGATTTTTCAGGCCTTTTTGGGTCGCGTAACGTTTCAAGCAAACGTTACATTTGTATTTGGGCTTCGTATCGGATTCTTCTTTATCGTTTTCTATCGTCGTGAAATAATTGTCTTGGCCCATTTCATCTTCGCTATAAGATGCTGATTTTACTCTTCTCGATGATGTACGTTTTTTTATCGTTTCTTCTTCTTGCTGATGTTGTTGTTGTTGATCTTGCTGCTGTTGTAGGAGTTCTTCCTGTTGTCTTTCCTCGAAATCCTCACTGTCAGCCTCGATACTATCGTCTATTACGGTTTCGTTCAATATTTGCTCGTTCAAATATTCCTCTTCGATCGCCGTTTCCTCGCACTTTTGACTGTCGTCCTTAACGAGTAATTGTTGTGTCTCTAATTCACCATTCGCATTTACCGTCATAAGTGTCGTCGTTATTTCTGCCTGGACAATTGGACATTCCACCTGATGCGAAGGCTCCACGCTTATTATGCTCGTTTCCTTCTCCGTCATTTCTTTTGTTCCATCGAAACCAATGTTACAAAGAAAAAGCTTCTCGTCCTGACAGTCTATCGGATGATCAGTCCGGCTCACTGTTTGTACTTGAGAATCCGTATACGCCTCGATCGCGCTTGCATAATCCTGCGAATTTGATGCTTGCAATTCTTGCTTCACGTAGTACGTTGTCGATGAACTTGGCATCTTCTTCGTCAATATTATACGTGCTTGGGGCTCGGTCTGCGTACAAGATTCCTGATAAAATTCAACCTCAGTCAGCTACAAGTATCGACAGCTATGTTGAAATAATGCTTTGGATTTGGCTTCGCAATTATTTTGGATTTTGACAATTCTTAAAGATCTTTTTCCTGGTTTATCGATTTTTATATTGAGAATAAACTAATATAATTTGAATCATTTAACCTTCGAAGTACACTCTTGGGTCTGGAAAATCCGGAAAAATGCAAATTTTGCGATTTTTGTCTGAGCCAAAAAAATTTATCAGCTTAAACCGTTTTTTTTTTTGGAAAAATACGGACTGCACAAAGTTTTGCATGTACAGATATAATTTTAAGTTTAGCTTTCGAGTAAAAAAAAAAATTTAATGGACCCAGTTTTTCAAGAAACATAAAATAAGCAAATTTTCTGGGTCTCACAGACCCAATACGTTCAAAAAGGTAGCAATTAATATCAGTGTACTTTTTGAGCTTATTTTATTATGAATATTTAAGGAGTTTCGGGACAAGTAACAAAACGTTATCATTTAGTTAAAATTCACACAGTATATTCTTTAACTTATACTGGATGTGCCCTCCAAATTTTAAATCGATTGTCTACACCGTTTTCGTGAAATTAAATACTAAAAAAAACACTTTTTAACATGGAGAGATGCCTACGGTCATTGGTGAACGACAGTTTTATGAATGGAATGGTGAGAAAAAAGGTTAAAAACTTGTTGAAAAATTGCCACACCACTATTGCAATTACGGTGTCAAAAAATTAAATGATTCGTCTACATCTTTTATTAATTATTCACTTATTCATTAATGAAAATGATAAATTTTCTCCCAATCGACCGAACGTACAGGCAAAGTGTGGCAACGTCGTACGAGTGCTGAATGGCGCGCGTGTTGAATGCAATCAGACGCCGCCGCGCAAATATACGTTTAAAAAATATATTTGTGAGGGAAACGATTCATTTTATCCTTGATTATGCAAAAGTTGTTTCATGTCAAAAACTTATTACCATTTCCTAAAGACAAAGTTTTTTTTTTTTTTTTCAAGAAACTGCATGAACGATTGTGCACGCAATGAGAGAACAGCTAACAGCAATGTCGTCAACCATGAAAACAAACTCACTATTCAGTTCGTAGCTCTGTTGCCAAATTTATCGAAAGGTTTTTAATATCAAATATTCGTGATATAAACGTTGAATTGACATCCAAAAAATATTATTAGTGCGCGTACGTCAAGATAATAAATTTCCGAATTCTCCGTTTCAAAATTTTTCACAGTAATAACTTTCTCTTTAGGCGAAATATTACGGTGTAGGAGTTGGCACCCTGCTCTTGAACAATAGAATTTTCCCCGATTCCCCCCAAAGATAAACTATCACGAAACTCTTTAAAAAAATATATATTTTCATATTGTCAAGTCTACTTGAAAAATCTTTGTAGACTTTGTAGACTTTTTTCCAAATTTAATGGACAATTTTCTGTCATGGATGTAATTTGTAAAATTTTGTGAATATCTAAATTTTTCTTTTTTTAGATAGCAAAAAACCATTAAATTCATGACTTTTTTTTTAAAGCCAATAAACGAACATTCTTTCGACACAAATGTGTATAAAATCTGTGTAAAAATATACATACAGTAATATTTGTTTCATTGGGTTTGTTTGGGTCGTAAAGAAGCCTCAACCGAGCATCAGATTGCTGACATTGTTGTCGAAATTCATGAGCGATGCTAGCTTTATAGATACAGACGTCGCATATCAATGACGGAAATCCATCGTTCTCGTGTATCTCGATAGAGCCACATACTTGAATCTTTTGTGGCAAGCCACAATATTCGTCAACCTCTTGTTCAGTGCAAAATATTGGTGACAAATTCGTTCCTTCGAGCAAACATATTCGGCAAACTCTGTCTATGTTTATCGGCGGAACAAAATAACTTGCTGTCACAGCCATTTTCAACAACAATCCACTGACCAATTTTCTACAAATCCTGCAAATAAATAAAAAATCATCAATATACACATGAGATACAAATAAAAACATTTTTTAGCAGCATCAAAGTTTGCATTTTCAGCAACATCAAAAGTTTACGATTAAAACACAATGAAAATTCTTTGATTCTCGATTTCATAATTTTGGACTCAATTCAATCAACGAAGCTTGATCCTCTTTGGAAATCAGCTTCAAAAAGAAGTGAATATCTTAGAAAAAATTTTTGTATAAGTGCCATTAATTAATTGGTAGTATTCCAAAAAAAAATTGCATGCTGCTTTACTAAAACATAAAACATTTAAAAAAATGTGAACTGAGTTTTTAAATTGTGTTCAGTATTTTTGGAACTTGATAAAAGCTTTTTTTTGTAGACTTCACCTGAAAATTGTTCATTTGTCTATGGAATAAAAATTGTCGTTGAAATAACTTTGAAAGAATACAGAATATGAAAAATGTAAAAAATTAGAAATTTTTTGATGGGGAATGGCCTGTTTTTCGTAGAGTTCACCTAAAAATTGCTCATTTTTTATGCAGCTCATCCTCAAATTATTTTCTAAAAAATGTTCAAAATGATCCTCAAAGTATCTTCTAAGAAATCTAATAAATCTGTGATATTTTATAGGAAAAAAAATCACCTTTTCGCTCGAATTTACTTTTCATTCTCATTGGTTTCATTGGTTTGTCAAATATAAATCTTCGAAGAACATTCTAAAAAATACAAAATTGGACAATTTTCCAGTTTTTTATAAGAAAAATTTGGTCAGAATTTCATAAATTTCATCCATTTAAATATTCTGTTCGATTATTGCACAAAATTTTGCAACAACAATATTTAAATGAGAGTTGATATAAATGGAGTATCGGAATATCAATAATGTGCCAATGGAATGGCAACAAACAAAAGAGCATGGCAGAAGGAACTTTAATTTTCCAGTGTAAAAAAAAAGTTAGAAAGAGTAATATTGGAACAAAGGAGAAAAAAAGAAAAAATTTAAATAAAAAAGCACGGTTCTCAACCTTGATGGCAAGTTTTCGTATTGTTGGAACAAAGTTTGGTGCCTCGTAATTTAAAAAGCAGTGATGCCCAGATCGAAGGTTGAAACAAGACATTTGTTCGAAGTTTCGAAAAAACAAACACACCGGGTGTAAAGTTCGTAAATTAATATCGAGATTTTTTGAACGAGGGAATGAAAAAGATTTTACCTTATAGAGCGTCAGTCATGACATTTTAATTCCATAACTAGCACAATCATTTAAAAAGAACTTTGAATTCACCGATTCTTCTGGTTCATGAAAATTCTTTCACCATAGATTCGTTAATAGAAAATTCATTAATTGACTCGTTTTTTTTTGTCACGATCGACCGCCCAAGTTGAGAACAATTAATTTTATTATCCAGTGATTGCTCTTCTGTACTGAGACGCACATCGGAACAATCGCGAGAATAGAGAGCGACTGTTCAACTGGGAATTAACGACGCTATATAGATGGGAAAGTTGGCTTGTCGATTTTTAGACTTCCGGAAGATTTTTGGCATATTTTTCTGAGTAATTACAAAAAAATTCGTTATGCGAATGTTCTTTTATATCTATTTATTTAGAAGCTTGATTAAATTGGTTTTTGAAGTATACTATTCGAAAATCGAATGTTTACAAAGTAGAAATAAAAGAGAATCGTCATCTGCGATCTTCATTCGGTTCAATTGTTTTTTTTTATGTACATTAGGATATTTGAAATACATGTAAAATGGCGAGAGACCCAAAGTTGTTATTTTTATTTAAGTGTATATGTGGCTTAAATTAATTTATGCAATTTAATTAGCTTTGTTGTTACGAAAAGTTAGTAATAAAGAAAAAAACGAATTTGGACAATTTGGTTAGTTCTTCATTTGACCATGAGAGGCGCTCACACAATATTCCCTCGCCTTGAAGTGAGTAGCAAACGACAAAAATCGGAAAAATTACATCTTTTTATTATCAAGCGGTAACTATTTCCGTTTCTTGTCGTGACTCGTACGGTTATTCTCAACACCTGCCTAACCAAAGTGTCAAACGTAACCAAATAAATAAAATACTAAGTGGATATTAAATAAATTCCGAATTCATTCATCAGCGTAAATAAAAACAAATTGATCGTTTCAATAAAAATTCGATAATATTTTATATAAAATTTTCAAATATCGTGAGCTAAATTTGTGGTACTTTGCACTGTGAAATATTTTCGTCATTTCGAAAACAATCGTTTTGGCAACTACACGTAGTTGATAAACGTTGAGAAAGTTCATTTATTTCGTGCCTCGAAAATAATGAGCTCGGGTTTTATTTCCGAGGCTGAAATAGCCGAACAGCGGAGAATACGTCAGGAAGAATGGGATCGTGTGAGGACAGCTGATCAGCCACAAGGTAAGTATTCAAACAAAAAAAAAAGAATATCGACACAGAACAAAATTAACGAGGAATTTGAATCATTTTCGTCAGAGGCCCCTGAAGAAAAGTACGATCCAAGATCTCTTTTCGACAGACTTCAGGAACAAAAAAATAAGCGAGACATGGAATACGAAGAAGCGCACAAATTAAGTGAGTTCCAATCACGTCCCAATGAATTTGTTAACTTTTCTTTCAAATTATGAAATTTTTTTCAGTGTTGCCTCGTTTTTTTTTGTGAAAATCATTTTTTTTTAAATTACTGCATGGTATTTAGAAAAAAATTATTTTGTCAATATTATGTGATACTTTTTGATAAAAAATCATTTTTCCACAATTAAAGACCTGCTTTTTTAAGTACAAATGATTTTTTTAGAATTACGAGATGCTTTTTTGAGTGAAAATGACTTTTTCAAAATTACTACATGGTATTTAGATTCAATATCGTTTTTTTTTAAATTACCGCATGGTTTTTGTTGCATAAAAATATTTTTTTCAAAATTACTGCACGGTTTGTTAGGTAAAAATCATTTTTCCAAGAATATAAAATGCTTTTTTGAGTGATAATTTGTCTATCATAAAAAGATGCTTATTTCAGTACAAATCATTTTTTTTTTATAAAGTAAAGCTTGTATGGGTAAAAATTATTTTTTGTAATTACAGAATGCTTATTACGAGTAGAAATCAAATTATGACAATTACAAGACACTTTGTTGAATAAGAGAGATTTTTTTATAATACCAAGAAGCTTTTTTTGATAATATTTATTTCTGCATCATATATCCTACACTTTTTACTCGCAGAAAACATGATAAAAGGTCTCGATGATGACGAGGTAGAATTTCTTGATCTTGTGGACCGTACGAAACTAGAGGAAGAGCGCAAAAAAAATATGGAGGAGGAAAAAGAGATGAGAGACTTTAAGGCAGCAGTTGCGTCTCTCCAAGAGAAATCCATGGATGAAAAATTGAAGCAAGAACTCAAGAAGCCTCAAAATAGCGTTAAAAACCCTTCGGGAACGAGGTAAAAAGAAAAATAGAAAAATTCGAACCCCACAATTATTCATGTTTTATTTGTAAAACAAAAATACAAAATGTTTCAAATAAAAATAAATTGCAAATAATAAATCTAAACCAAAGCCACAAAATCCACAACCATTAAACTTTCATTTGCATCTCAAATTTGCAATTTCAGTGGGAAAAACTCTCAGCTGAGATTATTAGCCGGAGTGATAGTGAAAAAACCAGGTAAGATTTACAAAAAAAACAATTCAATTAAAGAGAATTTCAGGCAATATTTTTTCAGGCACCGAAGCGAGAGGAATAAAGAGAAAAATATCAGAAACAGAAGAGAGCAAGGATGGTGATAAAATGGAAAAGTTCGATTTGTCATCAGGGAACGAGACGAGGATAGAAAGTGCAGAGAAAAGTACGGGCGAGGAAAAACCCGTCGTTTCGATCGAGAAAGCAAAAACTTCACCGGGACTAAAATGCATCGGAATCCTGCCAGGGCTTGGATCCTATTACGACGACTCTAGCGATAGTGATTGCAGTAGTTCGGACTTAGAACACGAACAAGAGTCTAGCCCTACCAAGTATGATCTTTTAGGAAGAAAAATTGAAATACTCGTCGTAAACAAGAACAAGAGTTAGAACGTGAAACAAATTTAAAAAAACATCAAACAAAAACAAAAAAAAGACAAGACAAAAACTGATGGATGTAAAATAAATATCTCTGAACATTCGTTGATCGTGAATTATCGAATCACGTACGAGTACCTACAATCTAGATATATAAATATAACGAAAAACAAAAGCTATACACATATACACGAATAAATTTAATTGTAACGAAACTGTAACGAAAATTCGAAATATTCCAAGTTTTATACAAACGAGGCTATCTACATTTATCGAGCAATAGAATTTTCTTGTGAACAAAAACGCTGTTTTTCTTTTTATTTTTTTTTCGTCTCACATCACGTTTCAAACTACGAAATTTAATTTAACTTTCACATCCTCTCCCCAGTTTTCCATCCGACCGTGGGTTTCATTCTAAAGTGTTCTTTTTTCTTTTCATTTGCAGCGCAAATCGTGAAAAAAAACAATCATCCAAATCTGCCAATTGAAGATTGGTGAGTCTCAGTGTGTCTGCACAAAAATACGATATATATTTTGTAGATATTCATCGGATAGATTTTGTAGAACGATCGGGAAAATTTGTCGAAAACAAAGACAAGGCGATTTCGATTTTTTTCTTTTTGTTGCACTCGGACATTTTCTGCTCTTCGCTCAATAATTTTTTTAGTTTTTTATACCCCCTTTCCCTCCAACAAGCTCGAGTTGCTTCGGAAAAAAGCACAATAGTATAAAAAAAATCATTCGAAATACTTTTTTCATTCACTAAGACTTTGAAAAAATATGAATTCTCAAAACGTGACAATCGCTTCGAAATTCTCTGCGTTAAACGACCTAACTTTTAATAATTGTTTTTTTTTAACAGTGCTTTTGTGAAAAACGCGTTTTGAACGAATTTTAATTCGATGGGTGCTGGTTATGAAAAATTGGGAATAGCAACCGCGTCTCGTGTCTCTTATTTTAATAAATATTGTACAATTAGGTCGAGGCAGCCTTGTTGATATATTTGACGATGAAGAAAAACCTCGATGGACATTAAACGCGCTAAAATATGCCGATCAATGAGCTTCTTGTCCCAAGAGTGATAATTGCTTGAGAAATTGTCTCGCGTTTATGAGAGTCGTCGAGCCATATACGACCCTCTTATTGGCACCACTACCAGTCTTTTGCTGAAAACAAATCGTTTTTATTATTTAATAACACTTTTTCAATGTATATATGTATAAAAATCAATTTCATATACAGAGTGTCCGGCCACCAATGGTTTAAAATGTAAACTCAAGTTGAGGAGCGACATCCGAGTCGAAAAGTCTAATGTTTTTTGATGAGTTTCCCGGCTAATGAGTTAATAATTAATAAATTTGAAAAATGCACGATCTTCAATCGCGCATACTATCGAAGTGGTTGGCGATAACGCAAAAGTCCACAGGACCAATCTTGTCGCGTACAAAATTTCCTACAAAAAAGTCCCAAGCAGCATTTTTCTATGTTTAGTAGTTTAGTCCTGAGAGCGGATTAGAAGAAACTAATTTTTAAGGGTATGGGTCGGTATCTTGCCACCGTGATTGCGAGAGAGATAGTTGCAAATTTCGAAAGTGAAATTCTTCGACACGGTTTGACCGATTACAAAAAGGCCCTGTCAGCCCATTTTTGCCATCGTCCTGCGTCGGCTGACAGAGCTTTTTTGTAATCGATCAAAACGTATCGAAGAATGTTAACTTCGAAAATTCGAGGTGAGGTTGGGTGACTGACCCATCCCCTTAAGGATAGAGCAAATAATTTTTTGGGGTTTTTTCGACACGTTTGAGAGCGTAGTCTTGAGAGACTAAATTACTCAAGTTAGAGAAGTGGTGCGGAGTTTTTTGTAGAAAATGTTATGTGCTACAAGATTGATCCTATAGACTTTTGCTCTATTTCCATCCGTTTCGGCAGTAAGCTCGATAAAAGAAAGGCTACCTTTGATGATTAATAATTCATCAGAAGAGGAGCTGATCGAAAAACATTACTAGACTTTTTGACACAGATTTCGATCGTGAATTCACATTTTGTACCATCGGTCGTGGGAGACACCTTGTGTATGTATAAATGAATATATATTATGTTTTATATTTTATATATTATATATTCATTTATATATGTAGAGTAAACAAATTACCTTTACATAATCGACTAAATTCTGATATTCAATGTAATTGCCACCTCCAACAATAAAAACAATGACATCCTGGAATGTTGTTCTATTCTTTGGGGTTTGCTCGACTCGTTTTAATTGTTTTGGATCCAAATAATAATAATCTTCAACTTCGGTGCTCTGCCTCATTTCCATAAGCTCGTCGACGATTTTTGTCACCGGCAAATTCTGTCAAAAATAATCACATCAATAATAATCTAATTGGAACGTAATTTTTTTAATTTACCTGTTATTTTATAAATTTTATACTCACATGCCTCTTTACCACCAAATTTTTGACGCCTTCCATCACGAATGAAGAGCCTTGATTCATCAGTTTCGAAAACATACTCACTGTCTTCGTGCCACCACCTTCGTAACTGTTTTGCACTCCTGATATCCTCGTGTAACTTCTGTTGAACACATATTCAAAAAGCCAAAAGGTTTATTTAAAAAAATGCATTTTTGTGCATTAAAAATCAGCTGAAAATGCGTTTTATGGTAAGATTCCCATTCGGCAAATAATGAGATTAATTGATTAGTTTTTAGGTATTTTTTGAAGTAATTTAATTAAAAGAAGAGCAATTTAGTTTTTGAATTTCTTGTAATATTTTGGGTTTCTCACCTCCATCGCTTGATGTACGTCAATGGATTTAAATCGCAGCCAGCGTTGGACAATGCTGCCTCGTGTTTGTTGTATTCCGCCTAAAGAATAAAAATACAATAAAAATTTGAACCTTTGTCGAATGTCGAATGAAAATCGAAACTCACATCGGAAATATTGTTGCAAAGATCGTAGATGACGAACAATCGCAATTTGTCTTCTGGTGTTCCAGCATCAGGGTCGTTTATAATGTCAAGAATACTTCGATCGAGTGTCTGTTTGCTCATGATTTTTTCCTCGATCTCAAAAAACGTGTCGAGACGTCGCGACTTTATTGCATTTAATATTCCCGTCGCTATCGTCGTATGCATGTCTATAAGACGTTTCATTTCGAGAAGTTGAGGCAGAGAATTAACGGCACTTGTTAAACGGGCTGTGTTATTTGCCATTGAATAAGCTGCGTCGCTGTCACCGTCGATGCCCTAAAATTCATCCAAATTATTCACCAAAAAAGTGAGTTTCAATTTTTAACGTCAATTCTTTTGTTAAATATAATTTTTGTCCATTTAAATTTTCCCACTTGTTTTTATTACGGTAAATGCAAATTTTCTCAAGAAAGATGAAAAAATTTTTTTTGGATTTTTACCATGGATGTCTTCAGTTTTTTAACTTCGTCCTCAAACGTTCGATATTGTTCGAGTTCTTCCTGTATGGCTTCAGCGACCCTGGGGAAAGGACTGCCTTTATGCTGACACCAAAATCGATCAGTGTTATTCAATTCGCAAGCACGAGTTTTCGAACGTGCACCACCCGCCGGTGACCTGCCCACATTTTCCTCTACCACGAGCCTGTTCAAAGCAAGTTCTAGGACGTCGTGAGCCAGGGCTTGATAAGTCCATGTGTGATGTAAGGGAGTCGCCATGTCTATGTTACGGTCGAGGACAATCAGCAATGGTCGCTGAAAGCTGGAAAAAAACGTTATTTACATTATGAATAATAAAATAACCTTTATTTATTTATAACCCTTGTTTATCATGAATTATCTTAAAAAAATATCTTTCTAAAATGATCATTATCAATGAATGATATTCGAATTTGATTGAAAATAAAAATTATAGAATTGTCAATTTATAGAGAAAAGTATGTTTTAATTTGGTGAGTAATGAGTGATGATTTTGTGTAAATTACCTAAAATGTCCAGAACCGGTAGCTTCACCCTGAAACAAGCTGTTTCTCGTGTCCCACACATTTTCCCTCAATTTCTTGTCCAATTTCTCAGCCACCATTGCTGCAGCATTTCCACGAGGACAGCGAATAATGGGGACCGTTCCAAGGGTGACAAATACTGAGAAAAGGCTGTCAACGACGATGTCCATCATGGTTTCCATTTCCGTGTCGTTTATGTCGCCCTTGTTAATAGCTGAAAAACAAATCAATCAATAATAATTATCAGAATAATTATTTTCTATGAAAATTAGTCAATAAATATTTTATTTCGTATCTTGAATATTATTAGAGTTAAAAAAATCGTAAATTACCATGGTACGAAATAACGTCACTATTTTGATGTCTCAGAACGAAAAGATCGTCTTCGAGTGTTATAAAATTGAGATACTGATCAAAAACTTTATGAATATTGGCGACAGCTCCGGAAAGCAAAGCGGCTGATGCCAAATCTTCCATTTTTTGTCGAGATATTGGAGAAATAAAATTCAAATGATAAATATCGTAAAGCCCGTTCTGCAAATCCTGACCGATGCGGCCCAGATTTTCAACACTCGGTGCACAAAAATATATCGCTGGAACTTCGGGTATTGAGTCTCTGTCCGAATGCAACTGCCTAAATGAGAATATTGATAATAATTTTAGTAATTAGTTATTAAAAACTACCCAAATGATTAATAATGAATTTTGCAATAAAAAATTACATGTGCAAAGTGATGCCGAGTTCTCGGAGTTCTTTTATCGAAATTAACGGTGAGATAATGTCCTGACCCATACGATCGTAAATCAAAATCTTCCATGTCGGCACAGCCGCATTGACCTTCGATTCTGGCTGATTGAGATTAAGCATTTGCTTAAGAGCATCTGAAATTTATTTTGTAATGCAAAGAATAAAGAAACCACAATTTTTTTCAATCAATTTTGAAATAAATTTCACCTTAATAATCATTTTCATAAATTATTATAAAAAATAGTGTCACAATTATTTATTTGATGAAAATAATCCATTTTTACTAAACTTACAATTAGATATATTTTTTGTCCTAATTGAGGGAGGACGATTCTAAAATTTTTTAATTGTCCAGTTTTTGTAACTATGACAATATTTTAGGTATGTGAAAATCTGAAAAAAATGATTCAACTTTCTAAGTTCTTTTTTTACCAATCCCAATTTCTTTTATACATGAATGTATTATTAAGAAACAAAAATAACAGTTTTATTATCCAATAAAATTTTGCAAAAAAACAATTATTTTTTGTTGATTTCTCGCTGTGATAGAAAATTTTTGAATTCAATAAACATGATTGCCTCCCAATGATAAAACATATGTCTAAATGATTATTTAAAAACAATAGTACAAATTAATCAGACTCGAAAGCAATCAATTTTCCGACGTATATGAGATGAAAAAAAAAAATCTATAAATTAACAAAAACAATTATATTTCTGTGATAAATTATCGAATGACAAAACTGGTGCTCATTTTTGTTACTCATATAAACAGAAATTTGTGAAAAATTCTGCAATCGACAATAACAAAAATCTGGATGGTTGCATCATTTTTAAGGTCTTTGCATTCTGGATCAGAAATATAGTTCAGTGGTTCTTGCAAATAGTTCTCAGTTTTTAGACGACAGACACTCACTCAAAATATTAGCATAGTTGAAAAAAGCACCAATGATTGGAAAGTTTTAACAAGGTCCACCCTTAAAGATCAAAAGGTGTTACTATTGAATGAAATCAATCGTATTTAATTAATGATAATGGCATTATTCAATAATAATAAAAAACATATAGCAATAATTGAAAGTCAAACCTGTCACTATTAAAGGTAAATTTCAAAGGTTAATGTGACAATTAAATTGTGACATTTGTATACGAAACATAACCAAAAAAATGACGGTCAACAAAAACGAAAAAGAGGTTTAAACGAAGAAAATTAAAAATAACTCACGAATTTGTTTATCACGTAGGCTCATCATATTTACACAAGACTTGTTTGACACTTGTGAAAAACTTTAACAATTAGGAGAATAAAATTTGTTTTGCTGACGTTGAATAAATCCTGAGTAATTTTTGTCAACATCAGAAATATGGAAAAAAAACTTAAAGCTCATTTTTATGAGAACATTCGACGAACATTTTTTTAATCGAAGTCGAAAACTTCCAAAATTTACCGCAGAGTCGCTGTTGAATTTTTTTTTACGAGCATTTAATTGCAGCGCCATCTAACTACTTTGTAATCAGACACCCAGTTTTCTTATCTTTTGTGTACTCGAATAATTAATGTTCAGTGTCAAAAGCAAATGCCAATGTAAAGTTTTTGTTTTCTTTTTCTCAACTCCTTTATAAATCGTGCTTTAAAAACTATTATTTACATCAAAAGTACAAATATGAGTGGAGGTGTAATAATTCGATCGTACTTATTATAAGTGAAATTTTGTAATGAAAATCTCGTGAACGAGGCTAAATTGAGGATGGCCAACCATTATGAAGTACCGAGCTGGTGTGTACTATTTTTCTTCATTTTTCCTCTAAATTGCTTAGATTTATTTCTATTTTGTTAATTATTAATTAAGGTGTATTCGTTATTCCGAAAATTTATCGAACTGTTGAGATTGCACGAAAGGAATTATTTCAGGGCCGGAAAGCCGCCGGTGGGTTTGCATCTCGATGTTTTGAAGGGCGATAAGTTGATTCAGGTGAAAAATTAAAAAAAAAAATCTTTCGAGACGAAGAAAATATCGCAACTCGTAAAAATTGCTTCTTGTTCAACATCTGAATCGCAAATTCGATTTTTTTTTACAGAAATTAATGGTAGATGAGAAGAAATGTTATTTGTTTGGTAGAAATCAACAACTTAATGATTTTTGCATTGATCACGCATCCTGTTCGAGAGTTCATTCCGCTCTTGTTTATCACAAACATTTGAGCAGAGCTTTTCTCGTCGATCTTGGTAGTAGTGAGTATTTTATTTTTTAGAATTTAATTTTGTATCTTCTTTCAACTTGCTGCGTTTGGATCTTACAACTTTGGATTGTTTCGAGTTTTTTAAAATTTTGCAGTATTAAAAACTAAATAACCCTCTGTCAGCATACCGGGTCGTTGAAGGCACCAGTCAAAATTTGTCATCTGGGTTCTCTTACAGATTTCTCTTTTTAAAAAGATATAGATCGGACAGAAACAGTTCAAATGTGTTCTGGAAACCTTAAAGACTAATGCAAAATTTTTGCAAATCTTTTTGAATAGCATAATTAAACTTGAAATTAATTTTTTTGGAATAACACAATTTAATTTGAAATTTATTTTGGTAACCCATCAGCGGTCATGCTACTTACACTTGAAACGTTGATCGTGCAATGACAGATTTTCTCTCATGTATAATTTCAAGTGATTAATTCGATAAATTGGGACTTGAAAATAATTTTGCTACACTAATTGTGATTTTGGAACATTTGTATTTCTCAAAACAACAAAAACAACAATAATTGCTACTATAAAACAATAAAAAATGAAATCAAAGAAATATTAAAAAAAAAAAAAATTTAACTCTTTTATCATACGTAAGAATACATTTGCAGAACATCGAAAAAGTTTCAGATGCTTATGCTATTTGAAATTTTTGATTAATTATCATCATTTTAATAGAAGTGAGAAAAAGTTTCAACACGACTGCTGATGGGTTAAAATTGTGAAAAATGAGTCAGTAAAAATAAGTGTGTTGATGAAGAATTAAATATGAAAAATATTGCAAATTATTGAATATTTAAAACGTACTAAAAATAAATGAGTATAAAATCCATTTCAAATATGATTAGAAAGTGAATATAAGAAGGACTAACAATTATAAATAAAATATTATTTTTTGAAGTATTTTCAGACCTTAATTTAATTAACATAGATTTGAACTATTTAAGGTATGTCTGGCTACAGTCATGTCGAAAAGGAAACTCTTCGGTCAATAGGAATGTTTCAATTTATACAGTAATGGAAAAATTGTGTAACATAAAGTTAGAAGTTTCACAAACAATAAAGTGCCCCACATCTTGTAATACTTACTTTTACTTTCTATCGCTATATCTCCGATAATGAACAGTCAAAATTCTAGTTTTTTTTTACAAACTTCATTATATATTCCTCAGTATTTAAGAAGTTTTTTTTTCTCATTTTGTAAAAAAGTTTCAAATTTATCGTGAGAATTTTCAATTGCTCTGCGTAAGAAACGCATGTAAAACTGTGCAATTTTTTGATAGGAAATTTCTTTGATTAGCGGCTGTGAGTTCTTTTAAAATTTGGCAATTAATTGCAGTGTCCTGAATATGCTGTCTGAATTTAAAGAAATTTATTAAAAAAGGCTTTGGCAAGACGATTACCTTGAATGACAATTTCTATAAATTTGAATGAAATTATTAGAGGAAACTAACACTAAATTTTCCTGTTATTAGCTCATGGCACTTATATAGGAAACATGAGGCTGGAATCGCAAAAGCCAACGCAATTGCCGATCGACAGTACGTTTCATTTTGGAGCTTCCACAAGATACTACATCATAAGAGAAAGACCTCAAAGCGGAGCTAGGGCCATAATAGAAGAGATGGAAAAATCTTCGGAAGACATTGACGCTGGTGGACTTTTGGGTCTCCCAGAGACAGAGACTGAACTCGATGTAGGCCAAAAATCGAAAAAAAAATGTCATGTCACTAGGAGAAAATATTTTCAATAACATGTTTTTTTTTTAGAATCTTACCGAATTCAATACAGCACATAATAGGCGAATTTCCATGCTCGGTATAAGCGACGACGACGTTCACAAACCGACGAGAAAACGCAAAAAAAAAGGGATTACTTTTAACGACGATGAGGAAGTTATAAATCCCGAAGATGTTGATCCATCAGTTGGACGTTTTCGTAATCTCGTACAAACGACAGTTGTTCCAAGCAAGGTATTTATTTATTACTTCAATATTAATAATTCATTGATATTCTCAAAATTTGAATAAAGCATTTTTACAATGCTAAAAAATTACGATTTTCTTCTAGATACAAATTTTTTGTTCGAAAATTCGTTCTTTCATAATTAAAAATTCCCTACAGTAAAAAAGAACATAATAATTTGTTTACAATACAGAAAAAATAAACAAAAAAATCATATTTCAATCGCAGCCCAATAAAATTAAATGTGAACTCTAAGTAACTATCATTCGGTGCCAAAAATCTCATTTTTGGAAAGGCACTTTTCTCTTAAGACAATCTATCAATCCTGCAGTCGGTAAAAACCCTGTTCCGCATTGTTTTCCAACACAGTTTAATTTTCGAAAAAAATTAAAAGTCACGCGTTGTTCTCTTACAATCAAAGAATAAGGTGTAACTTTTCTTTTTGTTGGAATATCAAGCCTCTCCAAGAAAAATGGGAACCTGCTTTCCAGCTGTTTTTCGCGCATAACGCGAGCAATAAATGATTTCAATGGCAGTAGAACAAAAGAGTTTTTCGACATTGAACCCTTTTTCTACTCCCTTTGCTTTGTCCTCAGTTTTCTATTGTTTACAAAAAGAAAATGTCGAAAAATAAAAATTTCTTCAAAAAATATGAGCACAAAATTTTCTGGGTCATAAAGACCCACGATAGTAATGACCATAGCTAAAAAAATGGTGATAACGTCCGATGTTAATATGAAAAAAAATATATTGAAAATGTTATTTTTTTTGCAGAGAATGAGATTAGAGGGTGGTTTGATATCGCTATCAGAAGAGAGTCACAATCCATTGAAACACATACAGCAATCGTCGGTGACACAGCATCTCTACCACGATTTGCCACCGGAGCAATTTACGCCTTCATCAATGCCGAGCAATCCATTCTCCACGGCGTTAACGTCATTGACATCGCGTCTTGGAATAGCTCTGCCAAATCCAGCACCAGAGGTGGAAATGACACCGAACCAAATGCAAACGGAGCCTTCGCACATGAACGAAATTTCGGGGCCTCCCGAGTCTCATGGTTTGGAGCCAAAAAAGAAGAAATACGCGAAAGAAGCTTGGCCAGGAAAAAAGCCTTTGCCAACGCTTTTAGTATAATTTTAGCAATTATACAAATATGTATAATTATATATATATATACATTCATGTTTCTTACATACTCTGGCGAATCCATTTTATTCGAGGGGTTCGGAGAGTCGAATGCGTTTTGGCAAAAATCTTGTGAATAATTTCAACGAACTCCAATGTAAATATGTTCTTATGAAATTGAACCAATGTGGAAATCGCCGGGAAATTAAATCTCGTGAAAAACCCGAATTAAAAAGAAGTACGAATTCAGGGTTATTTGAAAAATATAGAAAAAAAAATACATTTTATTTAGTTAACACGATTTCAAACGATACATTCAAGTGTGTTGCAGTCGTAACATATAGTCATGGCATACTTTTCGTAGCAACGGCTATTGGCCAAGTCACCGGTCCCTTCATTACTACCTCGCTCAACGAATTTTTAATATTTACGAAACGTCGCTTAAACTCGAGACCGTCACCTTTCGATAATCGAAAATCTACCAATATCATCCCGTCCATGTCCACGATTATCGCCTTAAATACTAGAGGCATTTTTCTCCTGTCCACTGTCGATACTGTGATCTAAAAATGAAACAAGAGATTCTCAGCTCAAGGAAATTGAAGACATCAAATTTCGAAAAAAAGTTTTTACCCTAATATTGCGAAAATTCTTAATTTTTTCGAGAAAAAGTTTGATTGTGGTATTTTTAAACTAAAATACTTACGATTCCAACGTCGTTTATTCGGTAATTATAATTCTCGCTCTCTAAGTAATTAACCAAAGTTTTAACGGTTGTCTCGCAGTCCGTTTTGACGAAGAATCTCGTCATACGTCGTACGAACCTCTGGAACGTATTCTAAAATAAAAGAATCGACGGTTAGTCTTCGAAAGAAAAATTTCAGGATCCAAAAGAATCTTTTGCTCCTAAAAATTGTTCCATAAGGGGAAAAAAAGTTGCAACGCACCTGACTCGTCTGTGTGTTTTGTATTGCTTGAAGTTGCGTGCACAGGAGAAGATCTTCAACGTGGGCCGGCTGCGAAAACGAGAATCCAGGTCTTTCCTCGAGATTTATTTGAACCGTGCTGATTTTTTCCATGCCTGGTAATTCCGGCTGAGAAAGGCACAATCTGGTCAAATTTTCCTCGTCGCCAGAACGCATGCACTTCGCTACTGAACCATCCACATGGTCTTTTCCTTCGTTGCAGTCTGAAATTTTATAAATATGCTTTTAACATTCAAAAAAATTAAATGTTTATTCAAATTTTTCGTACAATTTCGATGCACAAAAAAACGCGAAATCTTCTAAGATGAAGAACATATGTCTGAGCCAAACACTATTGCATCTGAATTCACTTCGCAATTGGACATAAATCTGAAAAAATTCGGCCATCTTTTCTGAAACTTTGCAAACATTTATTTTCAATGATAATTATTTAAAAAAGTAATTAACATATTTTATTTGAACAAAATATTCGTTGACAAATAAGACAATTTTCTTTTCATTATACGTGATATTAGTTTAGCCATTTTTCTAAATACATGTGAAATTTTTCAGAACATTCCCCCTTTTTAGATTTTCCTAAAAACTTTCAGAAAAATTCATTAAAAATCACGAATTTTTGTGGTTTTTCGTAAAAATATTGAACGTCATAGAAAAGAAATGTTAAAGATATCGAACGAACAGTTTCTCAAATACCGCCTCTAAAAAACCCGAAAGAGGAATAAAAAAAAGAAAAATTCAAAAGTATCTTAGGAAATCAAAAAATCCATTTTATGCAACAGAAAAATTATGTGATAATTTGTCAAACAATTATTTTTTTAAACAATTCGTTAATAACTTTTCAACAATTTTATTATTGCATACGAATGTTCGTAACGTTTCAAAATGGCCTAATTATTTTGGCACGAATTCATGGGTAATTCGTCCTTGAAATAAATAAAGTCGATTTTTATCCAAATATTTCTTCAATAATACGCCCCAATTTACCTTTCCTTCGAATTGTGAAATGGCGAGTGAGAAGTGTACTGTCGTCCTCACTTCGGTATTCTAGCTTTATGAAGTAAAAACGATCATACAGCTAGATAACCAAAGAGAGAACGGCAGAAAAGAAAAATCCGGATGTTAGTGACACGAGCCTTTTGAAAAAGTCGAGAGAGCTTGGACTCTTTGCTTTGGTAATCTAGCTTTATGAACTTTTTAAATAATCATAGAGCTGTATTACCAAAGAAAAGGGAAAAGCTTGTTTCTATGATATTTCCATGTGTTGCTTGATCCTCCGGCGTTGAGTTCCTGGCGATGTTTGGGACGCTCTCAAGGTTGGGTACCGAGTCGCCTTGAGTTATTAAATCGACTCAGAGTCACTCAGTACCTGACCCAGAAATCGTCAATAATTTCTACAGCTTAAAATTAATCACAAAATTCGTCCATTTTTCCAACAAATAAATAAGTTCAATTATCAACAATAAAAAATCGTACATTTTTTTCAACAAACAAACAAAATGATTAATAATAAAGTATCGTACCTCGACGGAAATTTTTAAGATACCAACGATGCTGTTTGATATCTTTAATGGTAAATCTCGCGGATGGTGTGTGAACAAGAATTTTACGTATCAATCCAAGTGCTGTATTGTCCAATTTCTTCCAGGGCGTTAACGACATGTATTTTCCTTCACGCCAAGCAACATACTCCGGACAGTCTGCCATGGATTGATCCCAAGGCAGTTCTATATATTTCACATACGGACCAGTTATAAACTGAAGGATTCAAGTTTTATTAGCGTTACTTTAATTCAAATACAACGAGAGCAGTCGATCATTCGTTTAATTTGCTTCTTATCAAATTTAATTGTTAATTCATTAATAATTCTAATTACTATCAATAATTTCTTAATTTAATTAGGAATTTAATAAATTTACCTCCGGCGAGGAGAGCCACGAATATTATTCCGCAAGACCAAACATCAGCAGGCTCTGCGTGATAAGGTCGAACCAAAACTTCCGGTGCGACGTACGGCAAAGTGCCACATCTCTTATCAAGACAACGTTCCCTCCCTTGCAATCGATAAACCGTAGCCAGCCCAAAATCCGATACTTTTAAATTGTCCTTATCGTCTAGTAACAAGTTCTCAGGCTTCAAATCCCTGTGTGCTATTCCGCGGCTGTGAAGATATTCTACCGCGGACAGCAACTGCTTGAAATACCTCTGAGCTTCCCAGCACGGCATGCCAATGTCCGGTTCTGTTTAAATTATACAAAATCTTAATAAGGATTAATCAAATGTTTATTTTTTCAAAAAATTCTCTTATGTTTGTAAAGATTGTAAGAAAATTCCTTGAGTTTATTGAGTATTCTCCAACAAACTGAAATTTTGCCAAATATTCTTTATGTTTCTAGAAATTCCTCAAAGTAATGAATCTTGAAGATATCTCATTTTCTAGAAAGTTCATTAATTTTTCAAAAATTTAGAAAAATTCCTTGAATTTACAGAACATCTGGAATGATCTGGAAATTTCCAATAAATAGTTCATTAACCCGTCATCTGTAAAGGTGGGTCATTTGTGTCCGGGCCAAAACTATTTTTGTTTGGAACTTGCGATAAAGGGAGGGAGGGCCCTTACTATTCAATTTTTTTTTCCATAGTATTATGATTGGTGCATAAAGTAGAAGGTTTGTAGCAATCTGGAATGATTTAGAAATTTCTAATAAATAGTTCATTAACTTTTCAAAAATTTAGAAAAATTCCTTAAATTTACGAAACATCTGGAATGATCTAGAAATTTCCAATAAATATTTTTTCTTTTATTTGAAGGTTCTGGACTAATCTAGAAAATTTCTTGATGTTCTTCAATACAATTTTGAGCGTTCTTGAATTTTTCACCGTGTTCTGTTTGTTTTTTTTTCTTTTTAATTTTTGAACATGCATCACAAATAATTTTAGGTAAGACTGTGAAATCTTTATGAGTACAATAAATTGAAAAAATTTTTATTGCTAAATAATGAATTTTTTGGTTTTTCGTACCTATTCTATCAAAAAGTTCCCCGCCTGAGGCGTATTCCAGAAAAATATATTCCATAGTGGATTCGCTGCGTTGTCCATAATACTGTATTATGTGAGGGTTCGACAATATTCTGTGTATCGTAGTTTCCTTATGGACGCTTTGACGAGCGTCCGGATGTTTCTCCAAATCTACCATTTTCATGGCTACCGCTTCGCCCGTAGATTTGTTTATGACGAGCTTCACCCTAACAGAGAATAATAAAAATGTTTAGCAATAAAAAAATAAAGACAAGACTCAAAAATAACCAAACTGTACAATACTCCGAAATTTTTGGAGAATTACGAAGAGCATTTTTTTTTTTTGAAGGATTAAGGAACAATAAAGTGGATGATAAAAAAATAAAATAAACAATAAAAAGACGAAAAATGACAGAAATATCGGTAAAAATGAAATTTTATAATTATTAATAAAAAAGGATGATGGATTTTTATTGTGGAGAATAATTCAAATGAAATAAAAATGTGATACTTACTCTCCGTAAGCGCCTTCGCCCAACGTGTGACCGTAAATCCAACCGTCTACAAACTCCGTCATTCTGTATCAGCATGCCTTCCCCTTGGAACAAAGAATCGATATCCCGAAATCGCGTTTTACATGGGAAATAAAAATGTGATTGAATCCGCGATAGTTTAAAAATACGAGGAATTATTTCATTGACGTCGTGGTTGATTCGCCGATAGCGAAATAATAGGTTTGATTAGTGTATTTCACGATAATAACGGAGTTTCGTAAGACACACGGACGCGCCGGACGGATATACATACCTGTGAGAGTTCAAAATGTCAGAAACCGAAGAACACGTGGCTTTCGTTATGAGAATGTGAAATTAATCGAGGATAACGTTTTGAACAAATTCATCGGCAAATCGTACGAATTTCGAATTATTATTTACGTTATTTGATTTTAAAGGACGTAAAATTTTATAAAGCAGCATATTTTAATACGGAAATGTTAAAAAATCGATTGGAAAACGGCATAACCGTTGCCGTTGACAATGAGGAAGAAAAGAGAGAGGGTTTTATCGCAATGCTTAATATCACTAGCCTCCAACGAATTATTTTCTAGGGAATTGGGATAAAAAACGTTGGCTATTATGATCGAGAAAACACGCTGGTAAATTGTTAAACGATTGGCAAAATGTGCCGAATAATTGGAATCTTTCGATAATTAATTAATTTTAATGCATTAAGTACTGCAATGTTTTAAACAGATTCATAAAAAGATCGTTTATTATTCATCTGCCATAATTCTAGAGACTTTTGAAGGAGAACTGCACAACAAAAAACCCTAGCGTCAATATCGATAATCGAATCTCGAGTTGCGTTCGAGATCAACTTCAGCTAACTTCCGGAGAAAAAATATAGTATTTATTTATTTATAAATAATATTGGCTTCGTAAAAGTGTTTACTCAATTTTTTTATCAATATTTTAATTTCAATGTTTCGAAAAGGGAAAAAGTGAAAAAGAAATGTCACAAGAAACGGGAGGCCAGTTATTTGACGATAATTTCAGGATTTCGAAATGGACGAAGAAACACTGAACAGGTATGGTTATAATTTTTTTTCGAAATCTTTAATCAACAATCACGTGAAAAAAACTTTTTTCGTAAGGATTTTTCCATATTTTATATATTATTTTTTTATCCGAATGTCACTGTCGTCGAGAGTAAGATCGACTTTTTTTTCCAATCACTATGTAGTAAACAAATAAATGATGGCACAACGACAACTTGTCGAAAATTAACTCTATCAGGCAAATCTCTACCTGACCAAACTCTACCAAGGAAATTTCAACCAAGAGAGAAACTATCATTCCTCAACTCTCCCAAAATTTTTCTCTACCATAGGCATTTTCTACCAATAAACAATCTCTACCGTAGACATCTCTACCAAACCCATCTCTACCACATCCTACTCTACCGACAAAAACTCTCCCAGGGATATCTCCACCATAGTCAATCTCTACCGGAAAGACATCTTTACCAAGGGCAATCTCTACCATTATCTACATCTACATTACTGCAGTAATTAAGTAAATAAGTACCAAGTAAGTAACAAAAGCCGTAAACATGTAATACTGCAGTAATAAGTAAGTAATAATCTACATTACTGCAGTAAAGATGAATCTTCATCAATGGTAGAGATTGCCCTTGGTAGAGATGTCTTTCCGGTAGAGATTGACCATGGTGGAGATTTCCCTGGGAGTTTTTGTTGGTAGAGTAGGATGTGGTAGAGATCGATTGGTACAGATTGTTTATTGGTAGAGAATGCCTATGGTAGAGAAAATTTTTAGGAGAGTTGAGGAATGATAGTCTCTCTCTTGGTTGAAATTTCCTTGGTAGTTTGGTCAGGTAAAGATTTGCCTGATAGTTAATTTTTAACAAATTTGTCACTGTGCCATAAATTATCGAGTCACGAATAAAAGAGAAACAACAAATGTTTAAAATTCTGTTATGAAAATAATTTAAGCAGTTTGTTCGAAAATGATGAATTCATAGAAAAAGCGAGAATACAATTGTAAATTTAAGAATATTCGACATCATATTGTGGGATTTTAAAGCCTAAAAAAAAATATAGGAAAAATGTAGTTATTCGAATGTATTTCGTAAATTCAAGAAATTTTCCTGGTTTTTTTTTTTAGGAATGAATGAATTTTATGAAAAATCATAAATCTTCCAGATTGATAAATTCTGCAAGTTTCTAGAAAAATAAGGAATACACAGCAAAATTGCAGTCTGAGAATATTCCATAATCTCAAGGAATTTTTCCAGATTTTTTTCAAACGTAAAAAAACTTTTCAGAATTTAAAGAGGAATTGTAAATTTTTAAATTTTTTTAGAATGAAAAGTGGGCAAAAAGTTTGTCAAAATTTGCAAAACAGAATTGCCTTAAGGCAGGTAAATTCATAAGTTGGAAAAGAGATAAAAGAATTCTCTCCCTCTGTGATTGTTTTTGTTTTTGTTATTTCTGTCACCAAAGATTAGCAGCAGAGGCTCTGATGGAAGAGGCAAAAGTAGGAGCGCAAAGAGCAGAAACGATGGGTCCGAGTGGCTGGGTGAAGCCTCGAGAGACGATAAACAAGAGATTTTTGCATTCCACGATTCGAAATGTAGTATTATCGAACAGGTACAAGCAGCGATCGCGCGAAGATTGTCTTCCAAAGCGTTCCTCGAAAGATGAAGTCCGTCGGAGTTTGGAGCAGGTAGAGAAAAAAAAGCATACAAAAATCAATTGAGTCTAAAAACATTGTATATTCGCTAAATCGCCAAAACGTTAAATCTGTACATAATATTCCCTAAGACAATTT
This sequence comes from Rhimphoctona megacephalus, assembly GCA_963989365.1. Classification (NCBI taxonomy): domain Eukaryota; kingdom Metazoa; phylum Arthropoda; class Insecta; order Hymenoptera; family Ichneumonidae; genus Rhimphoctona; species Rhimphoctona megacephalus. The sequence goes on along the minus strand of OZ022418.1, from coordinate 24,488,315 downwards.
AAGCTTTGTACGATAAACAATAAGCTAAAATTAATCACAATAAAAAACAAAACAAAAAAAATCCATCGAATGAGTCTTTTTAGCTCTAGCTTCTGAATTAATATTCCACGATTATTCAAGTCCATGATTAATTCTCGTGAAGTAAAACATTTCTTAATAGTTAAAAAGAAATTGCAATAATTAAAAAAATTAACAAAAAACAAAAAAAAACGTCGAGTGGTTTTCGAAAAATATCAATCCACGTAAAAATGTGTATATATGAGGCATTCCACGTCATTTCAAACGGCCGTGCCCTTGACCGTTTTTAATTTTCCTGAAATTTTTTTATAAAATAGTACTCCATGGAAGGAATATCCACACCAATTTTTAGATTTTCATCTCACGTGTTTCGAGAGTTACAATTTTTCAAAAAATCCAGATTCTAGAAAGTTCGGAAGCGTTCTAACGCCGATATCTCTTAAACTATTTCGACGTATCGACAAATGTCAATTTATCGATTTTTTTCGTCTCGGTTTATATTTTCACGAAAAAAAAGGAAAAAAAATTATCAATCATCGTTGTCAACGTTTTTTCAGCATCTCAAGTAAAAACTATTTTTTTAAAAGACGATTGTGAATTTTTATTTTTTTTTTCAAAAAAATCTCTAAAATAGTATGACCAATTTACGATTTTTAACGCTGGTCCGATCGTGGGCCCATTTTTCCTTCTATTTTTTGTTGAATAAATTACATTTTTTTTTTATAGAAATTTGAAATTTTTAAGCCTAGTTTGATTGTGATCAAATGGGTGTTACCAATTTTCGTCGAAATTTTTTTTTGCAATTTCTTTTATCATCTGTAATACTGGTAAGTATTAATTATAGTACACATTTACAATTAGTAATTATAGTCCTTTTACAATTTTTAGTCAGATCCAATAAGTTAAAGATTTCTTTTCCATTACTTTCCTAGAAGAAATAATAGAAATTCTAAAATTATCATTTCTTCATTCATAAATTCTAACATAATTCATAATTTCTATTATTTCTTCTAGGAAAGTAATGTGGAAAAAAATTCTAAAAAATAAATAATAGAAATTCACATAATTCATAATTTCTATTATTTTTTCTAGGAAAATAATGGAAAAAAGTACTTTAACTTATTGGATCTAAGAATTGTAAAATGTGTACTGTAATTAATACTTACCAGTATTACTAGTGATAAAAAAAAATTAACAAAAAAAATTTCGACGAAAATTGGAAACAACCATTTGATCACAACGAAACTAGGCTTAAAAATCATGCAATTGGTTATATCTTTGATCAAAATATGATTCATACAAAAAAATTTCAAATTTCTATAAAACAAAATGTAATTTATTCAACAAAATAATTGGTGACACTATTTTAGACATTTGTTTGAACAAAATTAAAAATGGCAATCGTCTTTAAAAAAAAAATAGTTTTTACTTCAGATGCAAAAAAAAAACGTCGACAACGATGATTGATAATTTTTTTCCTTTTTTTTTATAAAAGTATGAGCCAAAATGAAAAAAATCGATATATTGACATTTGTCGATATGTCGATTAGTTTAAAAGATATCGATGTTAGAACGTTTTCGAACTTTCTAAAATCTGGATTTTTTGAAAAATTGTAACTCTTTAAAGACGTGAGATAAAAATCTAAAAATTGGTGTGGATATTCCGTCCATGGGGTACTATTTTATAAAAAAAAATTAGGAAAATAAAAAAATGGTCGAGGCCACGGCCGCTCGAAATGGCGTGGAATGCCTCATATATTTATATATTTTTAACAAGAGTACTTGAGTTTTAATAATATATAGAAATATCATTACGTTAAAATCCCGTGTACAAAATAATTATTGTATAATAGTGTATATATATAGTATTAAAATAATTTGCATTGATAAGGTTCCACGTCGTGGTAGTAGGGGAGGAAAGTTTGAACTTGAGATAGTGGGACACACGTATTTTTCATGGCATCATTTCCCAAAAAGAATAGAGTCGATTGAGAAACAAAAAAAAATGAAAAAATTGTTTTATAATTAAAACAAATCCATGCTCAAGTTATTATCTGTAATTCGTGTGCTTGTCCTTAATTCTCGTATCTAAGATTGCATACTAAAAAAAAAAGTCTTTCGAAAGATCCATCAGATTTTTATCGAGAGATAAATATTATTTTTAGTTTTGAGGCTTTCACGGCCATTATTGTTACAATAGGTTATTGCTTCCGGATGGATGCCATGTAGAGTTTCAGCGTATTGCCGACGTTTCGCAAACGTCGTCCACGGAAGCCATAAACTATTGTAAATATTATTTTTATTTTTTTAATTCTACTTTAAACGCTAATCCATGAAATCTTCAAGTATTCAACGGCAGCATAATACTTTTGAAATTGCGTCGTCGACGATCTTGTAACGGGCCAATCGTAATTATTTTTCATTCGATGATTTTAGTAAAAATTCTACATCACTTCCCGTTGCTATAAAAAAATGTCGCGAAATAAGCCAGCCTTTTTTCGCCGTTTGCACACACTGGACGAAAAAGATTGAATTTTTCTTCTGTCCAGATGTAAAACGGAAAATATTGTCGCACTATTATTTTTTTATATTTACAATCTCACGCCGCTTTTGTCCCAAAAAATGGGGTTCTTCTTTTTACGTTCTTCTATTTTTCCGTCGGTTTGCTAAGCGACTATTTCTTTCAATGATTTTGTAATTTTCTTTGTGCCTGAAAGAGCGATTTTATGTCGGCCAATGCTTCCTCTATTTTCAGGGCGAACCTCGAAGCACTCTGTAATAATTAATTAAAACAATCATCGAAATAAAGTAGATCAATTATGAATTAATGAATTAATTATAATCAGAATTCGTTACTAATCTAAAATAAATGACAAAAAGTTCATTTTTCGTTGAAAAAAATGTTTAAAATCATGTTTTTTTTGGAGCGACAATGAGTGGCATGCGGTCTGTGTGTAGCTTTTGCGATCTCCCTCGTCAAGCAGCTTCAGGCCGAACCAGTACTTGGATGGGTGACTGCTTAGCCATACACCGACACACGCATGGATCGCTGAGCGCGTAGCAGTTTTTCTGAGTCTCTAATACTGTTAACCAATTAAAAACCCAGTAAAAATACATTCGACTACACAGGTTTTCCAGTTTCTCTGGGCCCTCGTGCAAATGCGATACAGCAGCGCATTAAGGGGGAATGCAACGATAACAGGTCACCGTCGCGTTCCCCACATTTTTCTTTTTGCATTTTTTTGCAGTATATATGTTCAAAATTATGTAAACAAAATTTTCAAGTCAAAAGTAAGCATCTATATTCAAGTTAACACCTTATTTTATGTCAAGAAAAAAGCAAAGATGATTTAAACGCGTTTTCCTCGAAACAACTGTTTTCGACCTTGTCCCAGGGAATACTCGAAGACTAATGAACCGATTTTTTTTTTTTAATATCGTTATTGCAGAAATTAAGGTTGTACGTAGCTGAATTTCGAAATTTTGTTAATTACTATTTTTTAAGACCGCTTAAACAAAAAAAAGGTAGAAAAATTGAAAAAATGATGAAAACAAATTTAAAACCGCTGTCATTTCGTGAAAAAAATTAAAAAACGGCTACGTACAATTCATATCGATATTGATTTTTTTTTATTTTTGATTGTCAGGTAACCCATTACCAAGATTTCCTTAGGACAGTGAAGAGGAATTTTTTTTTATCATCACATGGAAGCTCATAACGTTGGAAATTTTAAATATTTTACAATCAAAATTGGTACTGAAATAGTTGAATATATACTGAAGGTAGCCTTCATCCGATCGTTTAATAATTATTTATAACTGGGTAAAAAAATTCCCAAAAAATGACAATTTTTTGGCCCGTCACAGTGACGTTCCCCCTTAAAAAAGAGTGACTATGAGCAAAACTTTAAGGGGCTCTTATAGGAACAGGGAAGTTAATAAATTGGGATTCACGTGATAAGATGGACTCGTGAAAACCCGAGAAGAGTGTACGTAAAAAAATTAAACCGAAAAAACAAAATTTTGAAAAATCCATGTTTTTTAGTGGTGAATAAATTCTCACCGTGTTCGGACAACTCTGTTTGCTCGATATATGGAAGAATATAAGATCTTCTCCTGCTATTATGTAAGAAACACCGTAACCATCGTCGGCGACTGGACCAAATCCGCCTCCCGCCGAAATACAGTTCGGAAATTTTTTAAGATCGAATTGTGCAGTCTGCCCGTGTGGAGTTTGCGACGTTGAGAGTCTCCAGGGTTCGCTCAAAACTTCCTGTTATGATAAACAGAAAAAACGCGGCCAAATGAAAACGGTAAAATCGATTTTTATTTATTCGTCGTAAAACGTGAATAAACGGCTTTCTTTTTTACCCTTAAAAATGGAGAATCGACTTCCAAGTACTTTGATACTACGTAGAGACAAAATAGATGCCTGTCTATCCCACCTCCGCACATTGCTACTTGATAACTCCTCTGATGTTCGATAGCTGCGGCTCGCAACAGCTGGAACCTTTCCTGCACCTGGAAAAATGTGAAAAATCGATTATACGATTTCTCCAGATAGCCAAAAAATTTCTACGACGTCAAAAAATGCAACATCATTTATCAAGCCCAATTTTTAAATAAAAAAATTCGAATTTTATTATTTCCTAAACTCAATTAAAAGAAAGCAAAACCATTATTTTTCATTTCAATTTTGTTTACTGAAATACCCAGTCAATTTATTTTTTGATTCATAGAAAAGATTTAAAAATAAAAGTTGTTTTGAGACCGAGAAACTAAATTTTCAAAAAAAAAAGTCAGATAATTCGAAAAATATGAATAAAAAAGGATTTTTGGGTCTTTTCAATCGAATTTAAATTCGAAAATATTCCTTACGGTTTTCGCGGGATCTTCCATGGATTTGACCCACGCGCAAGATTCGATTGTGCAAGGTCTAACAGTTTCGGTTCGTCCTTCCCTGTAGAGTCTCGTCATGGAGGCTTCGTAAGTGAGACTGAATTTTCCGGCATCACGATAATAAGCTAATTGAAGTGCCATTTGTATGTAAGCGTCGGGTGACATTTTGCAAGTTTTCATGAAGCCCTTGCCGTAATGATCATGCATGTAAATACGAAGTTCTACATCGTTCAAAAGTTTGTCAGCGACTTGATAAGAACTTTCGATGGCTTCGATGCACGGGGCAGAAAGATTCCATTGCAAACGCGCTGGCATGGGTGGATCGAATTCCGGAGTTCCTTTCGTGTGTCCGTCTTCCTTGTATCTAAGTTGAAATACTCGTCAATATCCCGCTTCCCCTTTTTTCCAAGCGTGAAAAATTGCAGCATGAAAATGAAACATTGCGATAGGAAAAAAAAACAGAATTTTTTTAGCAAAGAATTCAAATAGAAAAAGCAAAATGGGGAAATTCTCGGTGCGAAAGTTTCAAGAATTCAAAAATTCATTTACATAAATGGAGAACTGTAGTCGAGAAAATAGTTTTTTACATTCGTGAAAAAAGAATAAAGCTTACGAAAAATTCATTTTTATCATTTTTTTTAAATTTAAACCAAATTTAACTTTGATTTGCACGAGAAAAGCAATAAAGAATGAAAAATCTACAGTTTTGCTGAGCAAGGATTGAGAAGCTGATAAAAATACTTAATGTTATTTACAAACGACGAACGACGACGTGAATCCAGGGTGGGTGTGCGTTTGCATGGGGACATACGACAAGACATTGAATTACATTGAATTAGAATAAGATGAAATATTTATGATTGATTAAAAGAAAAAAAAACATCGATTGACAAATGTTTGATTTTTTTGGGGAAAAAGTGAAATAGAGATAGAGAACAATTACCCAATTTCCACGTCAGTACTGATAGCGTATTCCCACATGGCTCCCATCACGGGTGCATCCGCCCTGACAAAGCAAAAAGCACATTTGAAACAATTCTGAGAAAAAAAGCGTTGTGTGTCAAAAAGTACTTCGTTTTGTTTTTTTCGTTCGTTTTTTTCATTTTTAAATTCGTCGAAGGTGAAGCAAGGTTTGAAGGAACGTTCCAAGTTGAGTAACAGTGGATTTTACACTTTTGGAGAGTTGAACAAAAAATGAATAATTGCCTGTTGATGTTTATCATCGTAATACTTCGTCGTCTTTTTTTCTAGCTTTCATTTTCGTCTTTTTCTGTCATTGTAGCGCGGCGAGAGGAGTAAGCGTAATTTTGAAGGTTCAAGAGTTTGTAGAAGAGAAAAAAAAGAAAAATAGAGTAACAGAAATAAACGGATATTTCTCGATGTTTTTTTGGTTTCTTACGCGCTCAAAATGGCCTCCTCGGACACGGCATATTCCCATAAGTGCGACATCACTGCGGCATCTGCCCTGCTCAGTTAGTTATCGCTTCGATTGAGAATTTACAAAAAAAAATATAATCGTCATTGCTAGCCGGCTCAGCGGAGAATTCTCTCAAAATTTATCACTTTTTCCGCAATTCTCCCTTTTATACCTTTTTACACTTGGACTTTGACTAAAGCGATAAGAAAAATATTCAATTCTCATTTTTGAGATGCAGAGAGAAGTCCCCGCTGGAATTTCCGGTCTGGCTTGTCTGGGATTAATAGACGAGTCAGCAATATTTATTTGTTATCATTTTAAATTGTGCTTTTCAACATAAACTCACCAAGAGTGCTCAGCATTGAATCCAATCTGGAAAAACAAAAAATTACAGCTTTAATCGACCCATAATCGAATTGGGGTAGTTTTGCAACAATCTTTTTGCTTAATATTATTTGAGAGGTCAGATCACTGGTAAAATGAATTGTAATATCGAATAAATATTGATTAATATGATTTTAAGGTAATATGGCTGCTTCATACTAGACAAATCAGTGCTAAATTTTCAAAATACATTTATGCAAAGTTCAATGCACTAATGAAATTAATTGAAGGTTGATGAGTATTACAGCATGTCTTATTAACCTAAAAAAAATGTAATAACGACGGATTTGTGAAATCATTAACTGATAACTGCAAAATTCCATGAAGTCATATATTCATCGAGATTTTTCAAAGAATAATCGGTATTTTTCAACCGATTTTAATGCGCCACGTCTTATTTTGTTCCTCAAGAGATCCTCTACGAATTCACCGCGTAGATTTTTTTTAAACCTGTTAATATGAAAATTATAACAATTGGTTTATGAACATTTTTTTTAGCCAAATAACAATTGGCTGCAACAGTAAAACGATGAAACTCAGAAAAAAATCCGCATGGTAAAATCGTAGAAGACCTCTTGACGAATAAAATGAGACGTGGGGCATTAAAATCAGTTGAAAAATACGGAATATTCGTTAAAAAATCTCGATGAAAATACGACATCGTGGAATTTTGCATTTATCAGATGAAAGTTTTGCAAATCTATTTTTATTAATATTTTTTTAGGTTAATAAGACATGCTGTAATACAAATCAACCGTCATTTCGTTTAATTAGTGGATTAAACTTTGCATAAACATATTTTGAAAATTTAGCACTAGTAGTCTGCATCAGCTATTTTACCTTAAACACAAGAAATGAGCCTAAACGTTTTCCTGCACTTTTCTTATGAACCAATTGCATTAATAATGCACGAAAATGATTCAGACAAAAAATATTTATATTTTGGTTTCAATTAATAAATAATAAGCGATAATATTAGATAAATATTTAGTATGCAAATGAAAAATCTTTTTATAAATGACGGCACAAAAATTGCGAAAATTAGCTTACCCGCCCATTAGTACCGATACACAAAGTGAATGATTTATCGAACCATCTGTCGTATCCTTTTCCATGAAGCAAAATCCGGCCATACTGGTCCAATTTTTCGGGATGTGCAGGATCATATTCGTAAGGAACGTCATCGAGGGCGACGACAAAAGCTGCCTTTTCGATTAAATCGAGCGAATTTTTGTTTATTCCCTTGGCAAAGAAATTTGTACGCGCTTCGGCCCAAGCTGGTCTCTCGCCAGCTGTCAGGGCCGCAAGCCTTTCTTCGCCCGGCGATGGCGCCGATTTGTCGTTCAATATGTGAGCCATTTGTATCTCGATTTCGCACGGCTGTAATATCCTGTTTTTGTGGTAAATAAGCACTTTGTAATATCTTCCTCTGTTGTAAACAACGATGTGCTTCGAGTCGTTGAAATGTACTATTTTGTCGGTCTCCAATCCTGGGATCCTCGTCGTGTTGAAAAGTCTCTCGTATTGCCAGGAACAGAGGGGAACCAAATTTTGTAGCTTGATCTGCAAACACGTTGAATAATTTGATTAAATACAATTTAAAATGTATGTTCGGAGGTTTAAAATTGCTAGAAATTTCTTGGTAAAGACAGAATGCTTTAGAAAATTCAGAAACTTTTGACATCATATTGTAGAATGTCAAAAAATTCTCTAGATCATTCCAAAACCTTCTAATAGAGAAAAACAATTTGTAAAAAAAATTCTAGATTATTCGAGAATATATTCTATAAATACGAGGGGAATTTTCCTATATTTGTTTCCAAGAATAAAAGAATTTTTTCGAAATTATGAAACTTTCGAGATGAATTAATTTAATAAATTTCTGTAAAAGTAAATAATCCATAACAAAATTCCAGTTTATTCAACAATATTCCTAATCTCAAAGATTTTATCTCGATTTTTTTCAAAGAGAAAATAATTTATCGGAATATTAGAAAATTTTAAAAAGTTTTTGATTATTTTAAACCGAAAAATTTCAAACGGAACTGCAGCAAGGCAGGTCGCATCGCTTCCGATTTTCAAAATAATACATAAAACTTGAAAAGCCCTTGAAAAATGAAGAAAAAATGTATATGAGATTTACGAACCGGTTCAAGTTCTTGTCGCTCGATGAGTCGTCTGTACTGCAGACAGGAGTGAATAATGCTGGCTGCTCGAGCTGTTTGAATCTTCGTGGGATGCATGAGAATAGCGTCGATTCCATAAAAATTTGAATTCACCATAATGGGCGATCGTCCACGTAGATAAACGTATTCTTCCCACCAATCGGACACGTAATTGCTCGACCACCAAGATTTTAGTATCAAATAACGTTGCAGTTTCGAGCCTATTCCAGTCTCGAATTCCATGGCTAGTTTTTCCATACGTGCGTAATTTTCATCGTCCAGAAGAGGTCGAACGCTCCTCAAATACTTAAAAAATAAACATTCATCAATAACACAAGAAAAAAGTCTCTCGATGCTTTTCCTAGTATAACATTTTTTAATTGTCTCATTAATTTGTATTTACTATTTCTTTCAAATACTAAAAAGAGCAAAAAACAATTATCGTTTGATAAAAATTCAATATTCATCAATAACACAAGAATTAAATCTGTCGATTCCTTTTCTAGAATAAAAGAAATTTTATTAACATTTACTACTAGCCGGAGTTACCCTCACTTCGCTCGGACAAAGTCAGCCAGCTCCTATTAAATGTGAATTAAAAAAATGAACCTTTAAGGGTATGGATCAGTCGATATCTCGCCACCGTGAGTGCGAGAGAGATAGCTGCAAATTTAGAAAGTGAAATTCTTTGAAACGGTTTGACCGATTACAAAAAGGTCCTGTCAGCCCATTTTTGCCATCGTCCTGCATGGGCTGACAGAGCTTTTTTGTAATCGGTCAAACCATTTCAAACCAGAAGAATTTCAACTTCGAAAATTCGAGGTGAGGTTAGGTGACTGATCCCCATCCTCTTAAATACAGAAATTATAAAGCTAAATTAAATCATCATATTCTCAATACAGTTGTATTTTTTTACAACTGTACACTTTTTTTTGTTGTATTTTTTATAACTATGTTTTACAATAAAGTTATTTTTTTTTAGTTGTTTAGTGAAAGAAAACTGCTTTTTATTTCTAAAAGTATACTGACGCATGCGTCTCGCCATCGCCTATGGAAAATTTGGGAATGTTCCATAAGATACTGGACTTCCGTTTCCGGTTTCTAGAACATTCTAGAACGTTCTCGAACGTTCCGTAAGAGGAAGTTCCTTCGATGGTCCAGAACCGTCTGGAACATTCGAGAACATTCTCGAACATTCCGGAACCGGAAGTCCCCTCGAAGGTCCAGAACCTTCTGGGACATTCTAGAACATTCTCGAACATTCTGGAATAATCTAGAACATTCTAGCGCATTCTCGAACATTTTTGAACCTTCTGGAACATTCTAGAACATTCGGGAACATTCTGAAACATTCTAGAACCTTCTGGAAGATTTTAGAACATTCTGTCTGGAAGATTTTAGAACATTCTGTCTGGAATATTTTAAGAACATTCTGGAACCTTCTAGAACATTGAGGAACATTCTGGCCAGTCTCGGCCACTTCGGCACTCGATTCCCAGCTGCTTCACCGACTTCCCATGAGAAGTCCATTGGTGCGATGCCCTATTTTGATACTCATATTTCCGAACCCAATCCCTGCAGTTTCAAACCGAAACCTTCTTCATGGATGGAGGATGGAGGGTTACCATACCATATAACCCCCATGGGACTGCGGGGATGAGTTGTGGAATTATAGCGGCACGCACGAACACACATCGCTTACATTTATTATATATATTGATTACTTTCAATTACTAAAAAAAGCAAAAAACGCAATTTTTGTTCTTTTTTTTTTCACTAAATAAAAAAAACCGATTCATTTTTGTACCTTTTTCGTTTAAAATTCCACAAACTTACTCTATGCATCGTGTCCCGGATAGCGGGCAATGGTAATCGGGGCAGTGAACCCTGGAAGCTGTACAACATGGGTTTGTTCCAGCCAGAAAATAATTTCACGAGTATAAGCCACGATCTTGTGAGGAGGGAGGCTTTTCCACCTGGTGCTCTCGACTCGAATATCCATCCTTTGTACATCAATAATAATTTGAGGACGTAACGCAACGCATAAATGGTTACGAGCCAGAGCACGAATCCAACTACTATTGAGCCAGCAAGGTGGGCAGGAATAGAAGACCTTAAGAAGTGAAAAAAATAAAACAATAAGAAAAGTCAATTCTATAAAAATAAAAAATAATAAAGTAATAATTAATTAATTAATCAATGAAAACATTCGTAACTCTCGTAATTTTATCATAGCAAATCCAATATAATAATAATAATAATAATAATAATAATAATAATAATAATAGAAATAATAGTAATAATAGTAATAGTAGTAGTAGTAGTAGCAGTAGTAGTAGTAGTAGTAGTAGTAGTAGTAGTAGTAGTAGTAGTAGTAGTAGTAGTAGTAGTAGTAGTAGTAGTAGTAGTAGTAGTAGTAATAATAATATTAATAATAATAATATTAATAATAATAAGATTACAGAAATCAGTCAATAAAATTAATTAATAAATAATTAAAGCATAATTATCTTACGTCTGTAATGGATAAAAAATAAAACTTGAAAAAATAGTAGATAAAAATTGAAGCTATCTTACCCGGATAGATAAGGAGCGACTTTGCCAACAAGATCATAGGGGACTTTGTACCCGGCAAAATGTATAGCAGTGACGACAATTATTGTGAGCCAAAGACTTCCTAATGATGCTGGATAAATTCCAGTCTTCAAGTTGTTCTAGAATAACAATGAAAACAACAGTAACAGCGATAGTAACAATGAAAAAAAATATATAAATATTATTTTTAATCGAAAATTGTATAAACTCACGTGAAATCTAAAAAATCTTTTTTTCCATGACCTTATGCCCGATTGCCAAATAAGGTCGAGAACCTCACGATCAAAATTAACGTCCCAGCCCTCGTGAGTTATGGAAAAACTAAAAGCAACGGCAGAATGGGCTTCCGCCATGACACACGACGAGTTTTTTGTCCTCTTCGATTAATCTTGAAATTAAGAACAAAAAAACGAACATTAATCTATGTTCATCATTTATTTTTTCGAGAAAAAAAAACATCTGCACGGAATTGAACGATGTTGATTAATCAAGGTGTTGTTTTGCACTTCATTTTTCCTCAAGATCAAACTTCAAAGTTCTTTTCCTCAAAATACAAAAAAATGAATTGTCTATAAACGACAGTAGAAACATTCGACACACGCTAGTTTGTTTTCATATTTTCCCTTAAAAACGAATGACCTGCTTCCTAAATATGAGCCTTTTTTTGAACACTCATCGATGAATGTATCACGCACTGAAATGATCGCAAATGCGTTTTCTCTCGTAACAAAACCGAACAAGCAAACATGAGAGACGTATTTGACCTACGATCAAGTGGTGTAATTGTAGGGAAAAGAGCATCAACAGAACACTCTCATGAACGTTGCAATGCACATCTAATGCTGGAATTTCGTCGCTGTTTTTTTTTCCTCTACAGTCTTTCTCTCATACAAGGATAGTTCCTTGATTTCAATGTGCGTATTTCCTTTTTTTTTATGTATTTGCGTCTAATCACCGGTCGTCGAGACTCAGGTTGAACTCCAAAGTTCAAGATCAGGCTCTGTGACCTCTTTTGTCATGTAAATTAATGGATCAATAATATTGTCGTTTCCCATGGAAAAGTTCTTGTGTCAGAAATGATTACAATTTTTTTTATAAATGACGTAAGATTATTATTTTCATTTCCATCATAAAAAAAGCTTTTTCCTACAAATTCATCAGTTTTTCAATTGATTATTTATTTGCTGACAGCAGCTGATGAATTTTTAATATTAATTCATAATTCATATATAAACAAACCATTATTTAACTTGGAAATTGATAAAATATAAGAATAAAAAAATGTTTAAAACGAAATAATTCATAAATTTAAATGAATAACATAAAAAATGAATTGATTCGCCATAAATATGTAAGAAAATATATAAATATAGAGGAGAAAGTTACAACGGTTGTTGTTGAACGAAAGGTGCCTCCCATGTGTTTCAACGTTCGAGAGTCGCATCTGGTAGATGTGTGCTGCGTGTATAAATGTGTTAGGGAACGTGTCAAGTGGACTTTGAACTCGTGTTCTCTCCGTATGTACGCAGCTACGAGTTTCCAACGAACATATCGCCATGAACGAGAGAGGAATTGTTAAATTAATCCTACCTACCTCTCTCTCTCTCTCTCTCTATCTCTCTTTCTATAAATAACTGTAAAAAATACATGGCGAGACAAAAAATGAAATGTGGGAAAAATTTTGCGATAAGGGTCGATAATATTTCGGTTTGGGGGCTTTTTACTCATTTAAAATTTACGAGTTCGAGCGTTTCATTGACGATAAGTGGACGTTACGAGAGCGTTACACATTTCGTAGCAAATGTTGAGACCAGACAATAAAACAAAATTAGGTCGATTTTACATGCATTGTTTATACCTATATATTTTTTCCTTCAGTTTTGCTTTATCATCGTAAACGCATATATTCTCGTAAAAAGATTTATCAACTCAGACGACCGAGAATTAAATATTGTCGACCTTGAAGTGGTGTCTCTCCGTGATAACGCTTATCCACGAATTAATAAAATACATGGGTTTTACATTATACAGGAAAGAAAAAAAAATTATTTTACTCACACAAACTTTCATTTTTCATTGAAAATACAAAAATAGTTGATGATGACTGGAATATAAATTATATAATTCCAAAAAACGCTCACATTCGCTACAAACTGCTGACTGATGGTCGTCACACACGAGCGTTTTCAGAACTCATTATGAAACATTTACAAATATGAAATTAATATTTTTATTAAAATCACAAACAAGAATGTACACATAGGGGATAAATCGTTGCTTCAACCACATATCTCATTACGGGGTGCCAATGATACTATATAATCATAACAATATTATAAAGTATTAAACCAATACGTTAGTTTTTTATTACACCGCACATGTATTCTGATCGAGAACACTGTGGTTGAATCAACGAAATCTTCCAATAGCATCAAATGCTATTGAATCGACAATTTATTGTTTTCCGTGTATAAAAAGTCATCGATATTGACTATTTTATCATTCGTACAGCGTAAAATGCGAAAGAGTTTTTTATTCTCTCTACATCAAATGATTTCATTTTTTTTAGTAAATCGTGTAAATAATGATGAATTCACTTTGAACACAAAAATGACCACGATTCTTTGACCTTAAGGGTATGGATCAGTCATCCCGCCCGCTTCGAAATTTCGAAAGTGAAATTTTTCCACGTCGTTCGTCCGATCGGAATAAAAAAAGTATCAGCCCACGCAGAAAAATGGCAAAAATGGGCTCATACTTTTTTATTTTCCGATCGGACGAACGGTGTGGAAAAGTTTTCGCTTCGAAATTTGCAGCTATCTCTCTCGCACTCATGGCGGCTCAGTCGGTATGACTCCTAGCCTTAAAACGTACACCGGTGCGAATTTGCACAAACTGAATTTTTCGATGCCACTTTTGCGGTGGTTATGGAAAGTATGAACGTTCTCCCGACGGGGTTAGACACTAGAGGGTCACACATATTTGTTGAAAAAGGGGTATGCCCTCAAACAACTTTCCCGTCAAATGCCGACGTTTTGAAAATTTTGCTGATGCGAATTCGCACCAGTGTACGGTTTGGGGGTTAAAAATCAATTTACGATACTCAATAACATTACGAAAAAAGTGTAACCAAAATTTGTATTGATTTATTAACTAAATAATCAAACTCTAACTCAACTCTAAATATTAATAAAACTGTTTAACTCGACTTTTTAATTTTCATTTTTTTTTTTAATTAAGGAAATTCATATATATAAGAAAATATAGCGACAGAAAATCATTATATACTTGAACGTTAATTTTTTATATTTTCGTAAAAATACGATAATTGTTCAAAATGCAAAACAATTAAATTACATTCTAATTGTCAATAAATTAAAAAAAAATAGTAAATGCGCGAATTGGTAAATCGAAAAAGTGGGTTTCGCTTCATTTTTATCGTGTTTTTTTTTTTATTTGGGTGGTGAGGGGCGCGAAATTTCATGCACTTTGGCTGCAGTGAAAAATTTCGACGAGATTTCGAGGCTGTGCTTGTGCCATTTAATTATTCAAAATGCAAAATAATTAAATTCCATCTTAATTGTCAATAAATTTAAAAAAAATAGTAAACGCGTGAATTGGTAAATAAAAAAAATGGGGTTTTCCTCATGTTTATCGTGTTTTTTAATATTTGGGTGATAAGAGGCGTGAAATTTCATGCACTTTGGCTGCAGTGAAAAATTTCGATGAGCTTTCGAGGCTACGCTTGTGCCATTCGAGAGTCATTTATCTATAAATACACGTGTCGGACCTTGACCACAAATGGTTGGCGGCTTAATAGCACACATTTGCCTGACAGAGAGCGAGAGACAACGGGACGAACAAAATAATCACGATTAAGACCCTTCATCACGTCCTTCAATCAATGCATGGCTCATTCGTCTCTTGATTCAATTTGTAATTGAAAAAAAAATGTTAAATTATAATTGAATTATGGGTGAGATTTTTTTTGCCAAAAATTCGATTATTTCGCATAGGAAATTAAATAAATAACAATTGTGTTGAATAATTTCTCTTTTGTCATTTTTAAATCATTAAAATTGATATAAACAAAAAAAATCTTCAATAAAAATTAGCACGCATTTTTTCTATGTCGATTTTTTCGCCCCAGTGTTAATTTTATATTTTTAGCGTGTTCAATTTCAATTAACGTGGATCCAATTGTTTTTTCTTCTTTGGAACATCGTTGAGGTGTCAAAGTCCAGTACAGATAAAGTGCCTCGAACTTGTTTGTCTCGAAAGTTTCGAGACGTTGCGTCGGGAGAAAGTTTATAATTAAAGAAATGTTTTCGAAAAAATAAATAAAAATAGAATAATAATTAAAAAAACTGTTGCGTCGTGTACAATGAGGAATTTTTATGATTTCGAGGGTATTTTACACGGTCGAGGCTATTTCTATCTTTGATTAATAAATAGTTCTTTGTATTCAGCATTTTACAATAAAATGAAAAGATCGAAAAATTAAAAAAAAAAATAATAATAATACATTTTGAAACAAGCAAATGATCAACGAAACGTACTTTTTTTTATTAAAAAACTCGAACGATACATTTTTCATGCACTCAATCGAATTAGAATAGAAATAAACATTTCATGAATCAATCACGTTTGCCTAGCATCGTTTGAATATTCATAACAAACGTTTGTTTTCTCTTAGTCACTTATTTTTTTATATTCACTGAAAAAGAGTTTCGCGGTAAAAGAAAAAAGACAAAAAATTAAAGAATTCTTTTAACATTTTTCGAATCACGTTGGATCAGACTCGGATCATATAGTTCAGGGAACAATGGGCGACGTTTTAAAAATCGATTGAGTTTATTCGATAATGAAAAACAGGTCAAATCGCGGGGGTCGCCATATTATCAGGAAAATTAAATACCAAACGTTGTTAATTAGGTAAAAATGAAGTTAAAATATGACGGTATTGAATTTCAATGATCAATGAAAATTGTATTGTTTGACACATAATGTTTCATACAAAAACTAATATGGGTCACCAAAAAGAGTGTCCGATTGATGAAAATAACTTTTTCAGGTTTTAATAGTGTTTTTTTATTGATTTTCAATATTTAAATAATAATTTTATATTTATTTAAATAATTTTTTATTGGGGGTTTTTTTATAACCAATCGCCCCCGCGATTGTTACTTCCACGACCCAGGGTCCTTCCTTCTTCTCCTCCCCCGCACTTTTCAACTATTCCTCTACTCTTCCCTTCATTCTCCCACACGTGCGGCTGCAGCCGACTTATTCCCGCACTGTATAGCATTTATAATACCGAGGGCGAAGGGCAACTGCAGAAAACCTTGCCGATATAGTCGGTCCCCGACTAATCTCCGAGGGTGACAATGCGAGCACGCTCAAGCACGGCCACCAGAGGCGCTCAGGCAGGCACCTCTTCAGCTGTGATGCAATGAGCCAACCAGTGCACGGCTAGAGGGCCATCATCCGCACGATGAGAACCGTCCACGGGAGGTCACCAAAGCCGTACACCGACCCACGGTCTTACATACAGATCTTGCAACGAAGGTGGTGGGGGTGGTTCGCTTATAATGTCGGCACCAAGTTTTGGCTTGCAGTCACAAGAGCGGCGCTGCGAACTTATCATAGCGACTAGAGCGCATGCGCCGAAATTATAACCCGTCTTATGACAGAAATGTGCATGTAGGAACGTTTCCGACGAAAAAAATATGAATATTGAACATTAAATAAATATAAAATAAGAATATTGAATATTAAATGAATATAAAATATGAATATTGAATATTAAATGAATATAAAATATGTATATTAAAAAAAATAATATTAATGACATTAAAAAAATAATTGAACTGCAGTTTTCTATACCCTAAAGCATTATTATCTCAAGCAGTCCTGATAAGCATGTATCATTTATTTTTAATAGCTGAAAAGAAGCATGTTTTGCTGAAGCGGTTAACGCTGAGCCTCGGTGGTGAGGGTACCGGATTCAAGACAAAGACCCGCCTTCAGGACTTAACTTTTTTTGCGATTGCTGGCATGAAAATGTATTTTTTTCAGAATAAATATGTGGTTAATTAATAAATTAAATTAATTATATAATTTTCATTAATTTCAATATTTTTAATATATTCGTGGACATCAATAAATTTTTATTCCAACGTACGGGGAGACGTGGGGCATCAGTTTTGTTATATCAAATTGCATTCAGAATTTATATTTAATGAATTTTGGTAAAGTAATGACAGGCGTGGATAATTTTTTTTTTCGGAAAACGAAATATTGTGTGAATAATTAATTTTTATCAATTATTAAAAGCCGATGAGGTTATATCATATGGGTCTTCCGCTCTGTTTTCGCTACGACTTGATCAAAGCGACGCGTAGCGGCGGCCGGGGCCACTAATGGGCCAACAGTAACGCGACCAAACTTTGACCACCACCAAAATTTGACCCAGTTGCAAGATCTGCATGTAAGACCGTGCACCGACCGCTCATGCATCACAGAGAGGTCTTTGGTCATGAATTTATGAAGGTGGAATCTGAACGACCCGGAATTGTAGCAGAAACACTTGAAAAAATTTTCAAATTTTCATTGGTGTTTTGGCCGGGATTCGAACCCGGGACCTGCGGCGTGCGAGTCCAAACCCTTATCCACCGGACCAACCGCTCTCCCCCTATATTTATTTAAATAATAATTAAATAATATTTTTATAATGTTAATAATTTTTTTTTCGTCGTTAAAAAGTCGACGAATAAATTAATTTTGATTTACTAAATATTTATTTGACTAGTATGAGTCATTAAAAAACGTGTCTGATTAATGAAAAGAATTTTTCAAGGTTTTTTAATAGTATTTTTCTATTCGTTTTAACCCTAGATCCCTACAACGGGATCGAAAACGACCCCATTTTTTTAACCAAAAAACTGTTTTTTTTTCTCCAAAACTTTGTTATTTTACAGAAATTTTATCATCAGATGTTCATCAAATGTCACTTTATCATACACTATTTTCTTCGTTATTAAAAAACGAAGAGAACGGTGTATAATTAAACCTTATTATTACATGCAGGGAACATTTTATGCTAAAGAGAAGATTGGGGTCGTTTTCGACCCCGTTGTAGGGTTTACGTTCGGAAAAATAGATTGTGGGGGTTTAGGGTTAGATATTTTTTTAATATTAATTCATGATTTTTTCTCGTTACTAAAAGTCGACGAAAAAATGAATTTCGATTTACTAAGTATTAATTTGATGTCCTTATTACGAAAAACATTGAAAACAAGATTAATTAGTATTTTTCGTATTGGGATTAAAACTATTTTCGTCAACTATAGCTTACGTAAAATATTTCTATGCCTGTGTGTCCGCTTTCTATTTTTTGAAATACGATTGTTTTCAGCCACCGCAACAGTCGATGAATTCTCTTAGAAGTGTTTTGGACTTTGTACCGTATTTCGAGATCGTATGAAAAAAAATCCCATTATCTGTTTGTCGCGTTTGAATGAAAACGTGTTCGTCTTAGACGAACGTCTAGTTTTTTTTGTGGAGAATTGGCAACCACACATAGCGATCTTTATGAAAGAAATTGGAGACTTGTCCTTGTACGAGAACATCTCATTTCCAGTTGCTTCCACGAATGTTTATTTTTTTGATTTTATGTTAATTTAATCTTTCATTTGAACAAAATAAAAAAAAAAAACAGGAATTTTTTTCGACCGAGTTAATTCGATCACTAAAAAAAATGCTCGAGTTTGCAAAATTACGAAATGAGTTTAATTATTAACACGAGAAATTCGCTGTATCAGCTAAACAGTGATTCCGACAAGGACGAAAAAAAGTCGAGTCATCACTTTCTTTTATCTACAGAAAAACAGTACGAGAGCGATGTTTTTTTTTTCTAACTGATGAAGAGTAAAAAGAGAACAGACGTGTTGTGGGCAGACGAGATTTTATCGATCGTTCAATATCAGTAAATCGCTGTCGAGCCTTTTCGAAGTATTTTCAAATCTATGATTCCATCTTGAGATCTTTTTTTTGGAGGCGTGTTTCCAAGTACCAACCAGATACTGAGAATTTATGGCAGGTGGTAAATGTTGCCAATTATGAACAAAAAAAAAAGTTGAACACGATCAATTATCGCTTTTCTAGGTTAAATCCAGCTGTTTTTTTTTAATTTTCATCGCATTTTATTTTTGTTTATTTATTTGTCCTTTCACATCTAAAAATGTTATTGAATTAGATTTCCAAAACGCAATTGGACAAAAATCTGAAAAAATGCAGCCTTCTTTGAAACTTTACAAACATCGATATTCGCTAATAATAATTCTGAAAAGTTATTAACACATTGTTTAAACAAAATATCTTTCGACGGATAATTGATGAATTTTCTTTTCATTACGTGTAACAAATTTGATGATTTTCCTAAATCCATGTCAATTTTTTGGGAACGTATGTCCTTTCTTTAAATTTTCTCAAACACTTAAAAAAAATTTCTAAAAACACTACGAGTTTTGTAAAAAAAGATTCAAAATTGTGGAACCAAATTTTGGAGCCATTGAACGAACAGATCCAATTTCGATAAAAAGGAAATACGATAAAAAACAATATCATCTGATTATTTATTGAACAACAATTTTTAAAAACGGTTTGTTGATCATTTTTTCATAATTTTATTACTGCATATCAATGCTCGTAACGCCTTAAAGATGGCTGAATTTTTATTGTTTTTGTTTTGTTTCGTTATATCGATTGTAAGTATGTGATGAACACGAAACTACAAAACGACTACGAATCTATGAAACTATATTTTCTTCTTATCTAAACGTAAATATACATTTGTTATACACATTGTCAAATGCATCACAAAAATCAAGTAAAATTTGAACACAAAGCAAAACTTCGCTGACTGTATGTAAATAGATCAATTTGAAACATGCCGTGATGGTTTTTTCAGCACATTACCGTACAAAGTTTCGTCATTAAGATTCATCATCAATAATTCAGTTATTCAAAGCAGCAATATACAAAAAAATTAATAAACACGAGCATTTATTCGAAGTTTTGAAAATACGTGCAACAAAACACAACCCACGTGTTTACACCTGTTGCATTCTGCGTGCGAGGCTTGTCGACTGTTCTTTTTTTCTTATTTTCGCAAGTGAAAACCGGAAGTGAAGGGCAAAAGGAGGAAAGAGAGAGAGAGAAAGAGGATGACGCATATCCTTGAATTCTCGTAATACTGCGAACATTTATCGTATTGCCTTACATAATCCGTGTTTGCTGGCTGCTATGAAACGTATTTATTTCGCAGAAGTATGTATAGAAGTATGTATAAAACGTATTTATCTTGCAGAAATATGTATAGAAAAGCGTACATGCATATGTACATAGATATACGAGGTTCTTTGAGCGAACGGGACAAAATGATTTTGTTGTAACTGGCCAAACAAGTCTGTATAGAAATCCAACACATTCCAAAACGTGTCGTCTCCCCCGCGGCAGAGAGGGGAATAAAAAATAAAAAGAGGATAAGAGGAGATTGGCGAACGGGGTGGGGTGAGGAGGGGGAAGAAAATGCCACATGATTGGCCGAAAACGGAGGCTGTGCCAACCGCGCCCTCATGCCAAGTTTATACGGACACGAATCTTCTCCCCTCTCCACTTCATTGCCCCTTTTCGCATGCTGAACTTTCGTTATATTTAACAAACTGAGGTGGACACGTAGAAAGAACAAAAACTCGATCTAAAAATATATGGACGAAGCACGTTTCGCGCTTTCATCAAGAGGCAAAATGCAACGTGGTGAAAAAAAAACACTGTTTAACTCACCCGTGAACGAAACACTACTCGATTGTTTCCCACAAGATTCGAAATTGTTGTTTCAATACAACACTTGATTGAAGGTCGTTTTGGGAAGATGTTAATATTTGTTTTTATTGTTTTGATTTTTTCTCTCAAAAATGAGAAACGCTACTGACGCGCTACAATTTGCTAAGGAAATACAAAACTTTCTCGCGACAACACAAATGTTCGCCGATGCGAGGCAATTGTGACACACTTTCGACTTTTTTCTATTTTTTTTTGTTCCCTTTTTCTTTTTCAATTCTCGTCGTTCAAAGGAACGGCGCACCTGAAAACAACTGGCACGTTCACGAACAACAACCTCGCACTTCCGACTGAAGCTGCGAACTGATGAGAACTGCCGAGAAACGAGAAACCCCAACCCCCAACATTGTTGCCACATGTCCTCCCATTTATATACATATGTATACCTACACACTTATATATATATATATACATTTAACATTTTATATTTATTTTTAAGGCGCTATATTAGTTGCGTGAGTGCGAGAGAGATAACTAAAAAGTAGATACACATTTTTCTCGGAGACGCTTAACATTTTGAGAAAAGCGAAAGTTACACCTCGTTCTCTGATAAAAGGAGAACAACGTGTTACTTTTTTCTTTCTTGAAATATCAAGCCTGTCCGAAAAAAAAACGTGCAACAGGATTTTTACCGACCGTACGACTGATAGATCACCTTGAATCGAATGTCGAGTGAAAAATTACCGACCGAAGGTGACAAACAACATTAATATTTTATATTATTGCTATTTATCTTTTATACAGGGTGTCCCGCAACATATGTTTGATATCGCAAACATAAATTCAGGTTCAGGATTGAAATCAAAGTCAAAAAGTCTAATAATGCTTTTTAACCTCGCTCCCTTCTGATGAAATGGTAATTGTTAAACAGTTGGAAAATGTGCATTCTTTTATCGGGAATACTGTCGAAACGTTTGGAAATAGAACAAAAGTCCATAGGACCAATCTTGTAGAACATGAAATTTTTCACAAAAAAATATTTGACAAGATTTTTAGTAATTTAGTCCTGAGAGCGAATTGAAACAATACTTAAAAAAACGATCGCCTTACGTGAGATTGTCGAAAATCACCCTCAGGACTAAACTACTGAAGATACAAAAGTAATGCCAAGAACTTTTTTGTAGAAAATTGTATGCTCTACAAGATTGGTTCTATGAACATTTGCTGTATCTCTAACCGTTTTTGCAGTATACATGAAAGAAGAACGAGTATCCGTTAACTATATATACAGTCGACTCTCCCACTTGTTAACCCGTCGGGATTAAATAAGTTCCCTTGTGTCAAGTTCTCCTCCATCCCCACTTTCAAAACTGGCAACACCACAGCGCATGCGCAACGCGTCTGGAATGTTTCGACGAAAAATGTATCAGCGTGGGGGTGGGGAAGCTGACACATGGGAACAGACGGAGTGGATATATGAGAACAGTAGACACATGGGAACGTGACAAGTGAGAGAGACGGCTGTAATCAGGAGTAGGGAGCCTCATCAAGAAAACCAGGGAGACTAGAGTAAAGGATTGGACACAGCGTGCTTTAGAAATGTACACGAAATCCCGGCCTGAAGCGGCGGCGCTGTATCGGTACAAATCCTATTAAAGGCGCGTTCGGGGAGTCGCTATTTGCGCTAAAAACGCTAACGTTACCATTAAATAGTATTACTATAGGTTGCCTTTTTAGCGCAATTAGTGACTCCCCGAACGCAGCCTAAATCAGACATACTGCTACTACTTATTTCCTAACCTCGATCTTTCAAAATACGTGCAATGTCTATGTTTACGTCAGGGAGTTTACGTGTACAAAAATTTTTTTTTATTAATGTACTGAGCTTCGATCTTGGAAGGAAATGAAATGTAAACATTTGATATTGTTTTATTCTACCAGACCCATCAGTACAATTTTTTTTTTTTATCATTGATTTTGTGAATACTGGAAATAAAGTTATGTTTATCTGGCTCAATGGCACATTTCCGTTTTTATGTCGTAAATACTGATGACATTAACGGACAACACTACTGTGACCCCCTATTTCTTTCACATTTTTCAAGAATTTTTTTTTGTGGGAACAAAAGATTCGAAAATTTTTTTTTGGGTTTTGTTCCTTGTTTATTGGTGTATCAAAAAACATTTTTTTCACATTTTTCACGCCGCATGGTGGCGCTGGGGAAGCTCTCGCGTCATCTCCGCAGTGGTTCGCGGCACGCAGCAGAACTCTCTTCAACGTCGATCTGAAAAAAAATACCGAGTGTTTTCGTTAATAATATGATATTTTGAAGAGAAGTACATAGGGATTTTGAAAAATATTGATTTTTAAAAAATAGGCACGCCTTTGAAATTAAAGAATGATTTTTGAGCAAAATTTCTCGTCGAAAATAGGCTATAACTTTTATAATTATTGAGATATCGAAAAAATCTTATGTACTTATCTAGATAATCTACTTTTATTCATACAGTAAAAATTTGAAGTCGATCGGATAAAAATTGCTCGAGTTCTGCTGCGTGCCACACTCAAAAAAGTCGTTTTGAGAAAAACGCGTTCAAAGTTGGGACCCCGAGCGTCGCGGACCGCTGCACCGCTCCACAAAATATTCAATATCTATGAAAATAATTATTTTTTCGACCTGGGTTCAACGGCATTTCAATCTTAAAAGTATTTTGGATTTTTTAAAATGGTTTTCAAAAAATCGATTTTTTGAAGCCGTCACAGTGGTGTTGTCCGTTAAATTTTTTTTATTCAGCATAAAAACGACGCGGGTATCACAAAAAACACCACATGAAAAAATCTGCCAACCTTGAAAGGTGGTCGGAATTCCGGATCAATGCATGTAACAATCTGAGATTGTCAACACAAAATGTTGTTTGCAAAATTTAACCGTTTCACACATGAGACGAAACCACGCACCGAAGATAATAAATAGTCTGTCTTTCTAACCTCCAATATCCTGTCCAATGTACTGGGGATTTGGGTTAGAGACTTTTTTTCTATTGCACAAGCGCGAAACGGTCACTTTCACCGTGTGGACTAATTTTATTACTATACGTGTAGGATCTGTACACCTGGTGGCACAGCTACGAACTAATTCAAGACCGGATTTTGAGGACGCCGTTACTACTTATTTTCCTATGCTGTGTCCACTCCTTCTCTCTAGTCTCCCTGAAGAAAACATTAAGGATGTATGCCCAGTCAAATCCGCAGTACATCGATTTATTTTCTCAAACAGATCATTATATAAGATATCAATCATAAATATATTTTTTATTAATTAATACTAATTATACATAACAAATCAACCCGATGAAAGTTACAGTTATTAATTTTAAGAAAAATTAGTTCTTCATTTGACTATTTTTTACTGGAGCTAATGTCCGTTCTATCAACCAATCAAAAAATTCCAATTATATATCGAGAAAAATTGGCAACAACGGAAAGTGTGTCGTGTTTGACAGCGCTAGTTTCCTAACCTAATGCATTGTTTAATTTCTTTTTCTTCGCGTATAATGTGAGTGAGGAAAATGAATGACAATTCTCGTGCTGTGCTCAGAGGCAAAAAGGCAAATTTACCACACAAAAAAGAAAACAGTGGCTTGAGAGTGTTGCGAAGAGTGTCGAGAAACGAAGACGTTTGAACGACACCGAAAAAAAATTATATTTTGGTTAATTTATTTATATAGCTCATGTTTATCTTGCATTATATATTTGCATTGACATTTCATGATTAGATCACGCTTGTATTTATTTTCTCTCACTACTACTGTACACTCGGTTCGTACTGCCCGCGCGTGCAACGTTGCCATATTTCCATGTTTCGCACATTTAACATGGCGACTGTAGTAGCAGTTTTCGCCACTGAACTCTACTAATACTGGAACGCTGACTCCCATAAGATCCTAACGGGCCCGACCGTTCCGAGAGAGAGGGTGGATCTGTGACAACGTGTCCTTTTCTATCTGATTTGTGCGCACGCGAATTTTTTTTTGTACAATCTGAACAGAAAATCGGTTTAGTGTGTCAATACTTTCATATTGAGGTTAGTTTTCTCGCTGTTAATTAATTTTCATGGTGGACTGTACCGTCAAAGACAACTGCACCAATTGCGACTGTCTCTCTCGGAACGCCCAGTCAGCGTTCCAGTATAAGTAGAGTTCGATGGTTTTCGCACATGACCCAAACGACTCTACTTTTTTTTGAGATTTTTGAACAAATACGACGGTGACATCGGAGTTTTTTTTTCTTCAACTAGTAAAAAAAAATAAAGTTTCTAATAATATTTTTTTAAATCTGTACGCTTATATATCACGGGCTTTATTTTCTTATTTTCTGTCAAATTAGGCTACTTCCGCTACGATTAACATGCATTTTAATGGGACTGAAAAAATTAATTTACGTAATAACTATACGGTGAAGTCTAATTATTTTTTTTCTAATCGACGCAGCATCGTTCACTCTACAACATATTTTAAATTTGAAGGTCAAACTTAAATTGTATATTTTGGGCATACATCCTTAATTATAAAATAACTAGTGACTACTAAACATTTTAATTGCGGCATTGATAACCACTGAACGAACACCGAAAGATATGATTACTAAAAAATTAGAAAAGTTCAAGTTGTCCGGCTAAGTTTGGGTCATTCCACATCAATTCGACCACTTTTGAACCCGACCCCCTTCGATTTCGCTGAAACTTCGCAATTTTCTTTTCCGCCACTAAAGAAATTTTTGTGAATTTTTTCAAATTTTTTTACCGAAGGCACAAAATTTATGAATGTTAAAAAAAAATGGCTTTTTCTTTTTCAAATAGTTATAACTTTTTCAAAAGTTGACCTATCGGGACGTTTTTTTTTTTTTAAGTTTTGTTTTCGAATGTACTTTTCTGAAAAAAATACAAAAATAATTTTGGAAATCAAGTTCTATGGAAAATTTCAGTTTTTTGGAAAAAACCATGAATTTTTCAAATTCCGACACTTTTAATTTTTTTTTTATTTTCCCAAAAAAATCTTTGATTTATTCCGGAGTTAAGCCTGCTGGTTGCTTAGTGGGCCGAATTTTTTTTCTATTTTTTTTTCTATTCAAAAAAAAATTTTATTCGTTGTCAATTTTCAACTCCTCTGCATTCAAAAATTTTATTGCACATCGAAATCAATCTTAGTAAATAATTTTGAGATATTCTATACCTTATACATAATCTAATTCAATGATATATGATAAGCATTTCACAGGTAAAGCGATTATCAATTATTTTTCTTGTAATACGATTATAATAAGGCTTTAAATGACCTAAAGGACCGATTTGCCAAAACAAAATCAATCGCTGGAACTCATTAATTACATTGTGTCGTTCCAGACAAAGATGGTTGCCTTTGTGTCCAAAATTTTTCAAATTCAAAGGAATACAGAGTATGTAAAATATTTAAGCGCCAAAGAGAGGTAAAATAAATTGATTTGTAAAATTGGTATTACAATAAAAATAGTTATATTACCCATGAAATGCTTATCATAAATTATTGAATTATATCATGTGTAAGGTATAAAATATCTTAAAATTATTTACTATGATTGATCTTGACATAAAATAAAATTTTTCAATACAGAGGAGTTGAAAATTGACAACGAATAAATTTTTTTTTGAATAAAAAAAAAAAATATAAAAAAATTCGGCCCACTAAGCAACTAGCGGGATTAACTCCGGAATAAATCAAAGATTTTTTTTGGAAAATAAAAAAAAAAATTAAAATGTCGGAATTTGAAAAATTCATGGTTTTTTCCAAAAAACTCAAATTTTCCATAGAACTTGATTTCCAAAATTATTTTTGTATTTTTTTCAGAAAAGTACATTCGAAAACAAAACTTAAAAAAAGAAAAACGTCCGGATAGGTCAATTTTTGAAAAAGTTATAGCTATTTGAAAAAGAAAAAGTCATTTTTTTTAACATTCATAACTTTTTTGCCTTCGGTAAAAAAATTTGAAAAAATTCACAAAAATTTCTTTAGTGGCGTAAAAGAAAATTGCGAAGTTTCAGCCAGATCGAAGGGGGTCGGGTTCAAAAGTGGTCGAATTGATGTGGAATGACCCATTTATAGAGGTACATATTTGTTTCTCTCGCTTTCTCGCAACGCATTCGCAATTCCACATGGCGCTGCGATCGCTTTTTAGGCAAAAACGCTTAACCTCCAATTTCAGTGAAATTTATGAAACTTCGAGGAAACGAATTTAATTAATATTTCGTTCGATTATTGTTTTTTTGTTTATACGGTAAAAATCTTTCGGTTTAATAATCTGTGGTTTAAATTTGTTCGTTGAGGAAGAAAATAAACATGTTCTGTCAAAAAATTTACCGTCGATTTCAAACGATTTGTTTATTAAAAAAATAGTTCGTTATTTACGATTTGACTTGGGAATTTGAAAAATTTCATTCAAACATAACCTAACTTTGATTTGAATTGTTTAATAGGTTTACGAAGATCGTAATCATGCCAAAGGTAAGACCTAAAAAATTTGTTTTCACGCAATTTTTGCAAATTCGAATGTCGTACTTCCATTACATTAGTTGTTATTTTCGAAAAATGTAATGGCTGAATACTTTTATAGTTAAAATAACGTTTAACCCAACGAGGGATACAAATTTGTAACCTTTTTATTGTTTTTTGGATTAGTCGCGTTTTCTGTGAATAAAAGATTTAAAATTCAAAGTTGGAGGCAATGGAGTTTGAAGACGATCGGGGAGGTTGGACAGATGACATGAACAGAGGAGGAGACGATCCCGGAGGAGACGACTCCATGGAAAATCCTCAAGAAGTTTTGAATCAATGTCTGGAAAAATTTAAGACCAACGATTATATTATGGAGCCAGGAATATTTACACAATTGAAAAGGTAATTCATCGATTCATTTCTCCATTAAATAAATCCAATTTTTTTTTTTTCACCAATGAAGCGGAGAATTTATTGAAACCCTCCATGATCACGTGGAGTCTAAAGAACCTCAATGCTTTGTTTGCTGAAACTCGAAATTTCTCCAATTTAAGGTTTTAAACATTTTTTTTCTATTTTATACATTTTTTTTGGATCCAATTAGACCGATATTAATAATGCAGCGTTTATTTATAAATGGCTGGGGTAATTATTATGCTGTGTGACCAGCCTGGAACTTTTATGGCGTGTGAGCATGGACGGTTGCGGTAGTTGTTGCGTAACCCTAATAGCGTCGGTTGTTAAATCTTATAGAAATGTAAAAACGTATGAAGGAATGAAAAAATGCCTAATAAAAAGTTTAGAGCGTCACTCGTATTAATTTTTACTTTCTATCACTGTAACTCCAAATCAAAATTGTCAAAATCGTTATTTATTTTATGGACAAACTTCGTCATATGTTACTCTGTAATTAAGAATTGAAAAAGAAGAATCCGTAGAAAAGTTTCAGTTTTCCCAAGAAATGTGAAATTTTCCATTGTTTCCCACAAAAAATGCAGGAAAAAGTGTAGAATCTTTGAAACGAAATATTTCGAATCAGGAACAGTGAATCCTTTTAAAATTTGGCAAGTAATTGCACAGGCCTGGATGAGACCTTCAAAATTTTTAAAATTTTATAGAAAATGCTTTAGTGGGGTCAAATACCTCAATTTGTACCCAACGTAGAATCAAAATTCAATGATTTATGTATTTTTCTGCAGAATAAAGTAGAGAATTTATTTGAAGTTTCCTAATTTTTTGTGATTTCCTAGATATTTCCAAGCTGGTGGAAATCCGGAACAAGTTATAGAGTTACTGTCGAAAAATTACACGGCTTGCGCACAGATGGCAAATCTCTTGGCAGAATGGTTGATTCTCGCAGGTGTCAAAGTCACTGATGTACAGGCAATGGTAGAAAACAATCTGAAAGACATGATCGTCAAAACTTTTGATCCAAAAAAAGCAGACAAGATTTTTACCGAAGAGGGAGAAGTTCGTATTTTACAGAAAAATTATATTTATAACGAAATACGATATTTCAGTATTTTTTTTATCAATAATTACAAAATTATTCATTTGATTAGTTTGTAATAATTGAAAACAATTTTTTTTAGACTCCGGCTTGGTTGACAGAAATGATTCAACATCCAACTTGGAGATCTCTTATTTATAGATTGGCGGAAGAATATCCGGATTGTTTGATGCTGAATTTCACAATAAAGGTAAATTTTTCTATAGAAAAAAAAACAAAAATTCAAATTCAATAGAATCTCTTAAAAATGAATAAATAATACACGATTATCCAATTCTTACTGTTTTTCGAAGTTTTATCGATTATAAAATTTGATTAATAGATGTTTCTCTATTTCTTTTTTTTCTTTCAGTTAATATCTGATGCTGGATTTCAAGGTGAAATCACAAGTATTTCAACAGCGGCGCAACAAATAGAGGTTTTCTCGAGAGTATTAAAAACCGCGATTGCAGGGTTTCTTCAAAACACTGAAAACTGGCAATCGAGTATACAAGAGTGTGCCGTGAGTAAAAAGAAAAAAGCTCAACACAAATTCTACAGCAATATTTAAAGAATAAACTTTCTCATTTAATTACATCGATTTTTTTTACTTTTCTTTTTCTGGAAACTGAAATTAAAATGAATATATTTTCTTTTCTGTCACAGAAAATGGTTTGCCACGGTCAACACACTTATGTGTACAGTCAAGTTTTGCTCCAGATTTTGGCACAAGAGCCACGGGGAGGTTTCATGATGAAAAGACTTTCCCAGGAAATCACGAAATGTGCTCAACAAAAGTAAGAACATTTAACGAAAGAAAAAACTAATTAATCCTCAATGGTTAATTCGGCAGCGGTTGTGCTATGAGACTAGTTCTCACACTTCTATTAAAACGATAATTACTCGAAAATTTCAAATTCTATTCTTTCTTCTTCAAATTCATCTTTCTATCAAATTCTTTTTCTATCTTTAAATGTATTATTCTGTATGATAAAAGAGTTGACATTTGTTTGATTTTTTTTTTTTCAATTTTTTTTGTTCATTCTTTCATTATTTATTTTTTTATGGTATGAATTATTGGTTTACTTATGGTTTTCGAGAAATAAACATGGTTTAAAGTCACAATTACTGTGGCGAAATTATTTTCAAGTTCCTATTAATCAAATTAAGCATTTGAAACTCTACATGTGAAAAAATCTTATCGCGCGATCAACGTTTAAGTGACCTTCTCAATGTGTCGGGCATGAAAATGGCTGATTTTCATGATTTTTTTTACTGAATAAAATTCGATAATCAGTGCGATTTTTTTTTTTTTCGTTTATTCAAATGAATCGTGTAATACCAAAAAAAATTGTGTTTTACTTTTATTTTTTTTTACAATGTTTTTGGCCACTAAAATGGTGCCTAAAAAAATAACGCCTGACGGTGGACGCTTCTATTTCTCTAAAAATAGTCTGAAATAAAAAATCCAAAAAGCTTGTTAACCAGTATGAAAAACCGTAGAGCCGTATGGAGGATTTTTTTTCGATGAATATTAAGAAAACGGTGGCCTTATCAAAATTAAATGTCAAATTCGACCTTTTTTGACAGTTTTTCATTCACAAAAATAGGAAATTTTCAAATAAAAAAAAACTTCCATACGGCGTTAAGAAATAGCGTGAAGAATGATGTGGCAAAATTTGAGACGGATAGCTTGAAAACTCTTCGTTGAAAATGGTCCACCGTTTTGGAAAACGACGATTTGGGAAAAACGCATTTAAAGTTTCGAGTACGATATTTTCATATACGATCTCACTTGCGATCAATCGACGAATCATTCCCATCATAGTGCATCATTCATTCCCTGATCATTTAATGATTCTCATCCTTTTTTTTCCATCCTAATCCTTTTTTTTTTGTTTTCTCTTTTTCTAAAAAAGGCTGTAGCGACCGAAATAATTCGAATATCGCGACCAAAATTTAACAGCATGTTTATGAAATTCCATATTTTTTGATGCAAATAAAAAAAATCGATTTTCAAACAATTTTACACTGAGAAGGTCCCTTAAGGTGTAAGCAGCGGAACTGCTGACGGGTTAAAGATTGAAATCAATGAAAGAATCTAGAAGTCGACGTTTTGTTAAAATTTGGATTTCAATTGCAGTCGTCACGACGTCACTCCAATAACGATGGCACTGAACGGAGCAGCAGGCAATCCAGCAGCTTGTCTCGCTCTCGCGTCCATGCTTTCTCGAAACACTTTAAATCCCGCGGATATTGCAATTTTGTTTCGCCATTATTCGGCCTTGGAACCTCCGTCGATCGAGCTCATCAGAAATCCGCAATTTTTAGGTATTCTTAAATCATTCGAATTTCAATGAAAATAAAAACGTTTTTTTCTTCTAATTTTTACATTTATACATTGTAAATTCTCAGGGCAGAATTTTGCGTCACGGTATGATTTTCTTTGAATTTATACGAGAAATTGGACGAAGAAAACACGTGGAAACTACTTTTTTTCGTTCTATTGGGATTAATTAATAAAAGAATTTGTAATGTTTCAGAATTGTTGGTCGACGCTCTTTTCAAGCCAGGTGTTAAATTAAACCCTGAACATAAGTCGAAATACATTTATTTGCTGGCTTATGCATCTAGCGTTTGTGAAACAACGCCTAAAAAATCCAACATCCGAAAAATTAACAAAGATGAATTGAAGACGACGATCCAAGCGATTGAAAAAGTTCACAATATTTGCAATATCAACAAAGGATCGACGGAGTTGATAGCTGAGTTGAACACGCTTTACCAGTGCATAAGGCAAGTAAAACAAAATTCCACAATCCCGAAAAGGAAAAAAATTGCAAAAATGTTTTTTTCCATTAAACTTCCTTTAAAAGGGTTTCATGCAGTTGTCATAGGCGAAATTCAAGAATTTTTTTTCATAACTAAAATGCATTTTTCAATTGAAAACGGAGCGTGATTTCACAGCACGAGTATTCAACTTAATATATATTTTTTTGGTCAAGATATATTTAAAAATTGGCGAGGTACAGCAATTTTCCGAAGTTTTTTTTTTATAGGGTGACCACGAAATCTGAAAAAATATTTCACCGATCGGCTTCAAATTTTTAGAGCCCATTCTACACATGCAGAACTGCTAAAAGAATGAAGAATTTTTCAAAATTCCCATTTTTACCAAAATGGTAGTGGTTTTACTGAAAAATCGCTGTTTTCGTCTTATCTTCTCTGTATATGGGGTATTCCACGCCAAATTAACTTACGTCAGATCCTTCCATTCTTTGATTTGATTGAAAACTTTATGTGTTGTATGACCCATTGAAAGAAGCTCTCTTGATTTTTTTCAGATTTTTTCGTCCATCCACTTGTGAGATATGATTTTTTGTCAAAATTCGATGTTTTTTTTCTTCAAATGGCTGACTCTGAAAAATCGACCAAATCGAACTTTTTTTTAGAAAGTTTGATTTTTTACCGTACCGTTGGAAAAAAAATACGAAAGCATGATTAATATTTGTATTCCATATTTTCCTCAATTTAAAGCAAAAAAACATTGGTTTGAAGATGTTTACCCTTTTTATTTTTTTTTTTCAAAAAATTCACTAAAAAACTTTGACCAATTGTATGATCTTTGAGACCAGTCCCATCGTGGGCAGATTTTTCCTTATATTTTTACATTTTTTAAAACTATATTTTATGAAAAAATCATAAAAATTTACATTTTCGTAAATACACAGCTAGATGCGCCTGCTAGATGTGCCGCGGACGAACCCCGCAGGGCGCAGCTAGTTTATTAACAAAACAGCAAGTTATCATAAAAAAAAAAATGCTCCATTCATTCAGCAGTCTTCCATGTATAGAATAAGCCCTAAAAATTTGAAGCCGTTCGGTCAAATACTTTTTGGGATATCGTGGTCACCGCAAAAAAAAACTTTCGGGATTGCTGTACGTCGCCAATTTTTAAACATATACTGACAAAAAAAATTATATAAGTTCAATAATTATACTATGAAATCACACTCTGTTTTCGATTACAAAATGCATTTTAGATATGGAAAAAAAATCTTGAATTTCGCCTATGACAACTGCATATAACCCCTTAATAATAACGAATATTTCATTATTCTGCAGATTTCCGGTCGTCAGTTTCGGCATAATTCGGTGGGTCGAATGCACCGTTACAGAACCATCTTATTTTAAGCTCAGCACTGAACATTGTCCCGTTCACTTGGCTCTTCTGGATGAGGTCGTCAGCTGTCATCATCTTCTTCATCCCAAAGTTTTGCAACTGCTCGTTAAGCTCTTCGAGAGTAAACAGGACGAACTCGAGATTCTCGTGCAGGTAAAATAAAATTTATTCTATAAAAAGAGCATCTTTAAAATTCATGAATTTTAAATTGCAATGAAAATTAAAATTAAATCGAATCATTATTATTTTCCATGTCATTCAAATTATTTTCCTGAGTGTATATTTCGACTGTTTCAAATTAAATTATTGCAATAAACAATTAGGCTTGCATTAAATAAATTTAGAGCCTAGTTCGAATTTTTAACAATGATTGATATTTTTGTTTTTTTCTTTTTTCAATTTTAATTACAATAAATAATGAATTTTAATTCTTCCAATTCAGCTTGAAATGAAAAAAATGTTAATTGACCGAATGGTGAATCTTTTGTCCCGGGGTTGTGTCGTTCCCGTCGTATGCTATATTAAACAATGTTGGCAACGAGGTGACACCGACGTGTCGCTAATTCGATATTTCGTGACGGAAGTACTCGAGGCGATAGCTCCTCCTTACACGAGCGAATTCGTCCAATTGTTTTTGCCAATGGTCGAAAACGAGGAAATAACGGGAACTATGAGAGGCGACAGCGATAACGATCTTGTTTCCGAATTTATTGGTAAGATTTAAAAACGAATCGAGAAAAATTGATTTATATTTTGGATGAATATGTGTAATTTCAGTGAATAACAAATTCATGTGTTTTTGTATTTTTGTGGTGTTTTTTTC
The DNA here is from genome assembly GCA_963989365.1 of Rhimphoctona megacephalus. Classification (NCBI taxonomy): domain Eukaryota; kingdom Metazoa; phylum Arthropoda; class Insecta; order Hymenoptera; family Ichneumonidae; genus Rhimphoctona; species Rhimphoctona megacephalus. The sequence continues at coordinate 24,453,971 of OZ022418.1, read as the reverse complement.
AGTGATTATTTAATTCTTAATTTTTTTTTTTTTCATCTTTTTTTTTTATAGTTCACTGCAAAGCTCATTGTCCGGTGGGAAGATGACGATACAAGGATTGAATGCGAATTGACGTAGGAAGATGAGCTACGAAATCTCACCTGATAAAATGACTTCCTCTTTTTTTGTCTTATTTCTTTTTTTCATTATTATTATTGTTATTATTATTATTATTGTTTCACATAACGAGTTAAGTAATGATACATTAACGTTGGATCAAGTGTACATAACAGATGAAGAATTCGATTAAAAGTCTACCGGAACTGCTGGTATGTGATCTTATGTGGCCTCTGGAACAAAACAAAAAAATAATTAACGAAAAATTTTTATCCTGAGCTTGATACGAAAAATGATTGTATTTTTAGTTTTCTTTTTGTATAGCTTCAGAGATTTTTTGCGATTCAAATATTTTTTAATTCCATGCGCAAATCGACAAAAACTTGGAAGTGTGATTTATTTTTACGTTTTTCATAAAATATGTATATGTATGTTAACTTGGATCGACAAACGCGATGCGGATTAGTTATTGAGGAAATTAATACTTAATTATCGATAAATAAAAATAAATGAAAAATGCTGCAAATTAAAATTTGCAAATTGCTTCCTCAAGATGGTCAAGATGCACGGTGCTCAAGATGCACGATGCTCAAGATGCACAGCGCTCAAGATGCACGGCGCTCAAGATGCACGGTGCTCAAGATGCATGGTGCTCAAGATGCACGGTGCTCTAGATGCACGATGCTCAAAGCTTACTCTATGAAGTGCTATATTTTTCATTTTGGCTTCCTCATAGAGGTAGCTTTTAGCATTGGAAGTACAGACTTATACACAATATCTTACAAAATTTGCAAAAATTAAAGCGGATAGACGATTTTTTCGAAAAACTCAGATTTTCGTAAAATTCGAAAAATCATAAAATTTAAACCGCTCAACCGATATTTCCCAAATTCAATACCAACCTTCCTATTATGATAATCTGTTTATAAAAAAAAATTAGTAATAAATCTTAAAATTTTCGGAAGTTAGAACGTCGACACCCTTTTTTGAAAATTTCAAAACGTCGTAGGATTCGTATTTTTTTTGAAATTCTGACAAAATTATCAGAGAATGAAGAGCTTGTATAGATTAACATCTGTGCAACACGGGAGCCCAGTATCTCAAATCGTTTTCGAGTTATAAGTGTTTGAATTTTGCAGTGCCATAACATACACACACACACACATTCGGACATTTTTTCTAGATATGATTTTTCGATGTTTTGGGACATTTTGAGCACATTGACATTGAAAACTGGAAAAAAAAATTTTTCACCATCACATAGTTTTTTCAACATCATAACATAGTTTAACAACATTAAATTTTTCAACATCACATTCACTCTATGAGGAAGCAAAAATTGAAAACTCGTTACTTCAGTTTGGTAACATTGTGAGAATGAAAAATCGTTCGGATAAGTTTTGTGGGTAAAATGAGAATAGTTTAATGACGAATAAACGTTATGAACAAATTATTTCAATGAAAATAAGTGAAGTTAAGCATATAAATATTTTCTTGTGATTACAAAATTTTTATCCTGCTCTTAATTCGTTGATTTTTCATTCTAATAGTGACTATTCATTTTCTGGAACAAAATCATTTAATTCATTCCTGAAAACCATGCGTTTGATTAAAAACACACACCACGCTGCACTCGCAATCCTAAAAATCCGAATAACTTACGGAGTTGTGTAAATTACTTTTCGGCTGTAAAAAAAAGTTTATAAATACAGTAACTTGACATTCAAATTCGACAAATGACGATTGCAAAATTAGTTGCTGGTATTGAAATAATTGATTAAATCTTACAAAAAATTTCCTAAATTATTCTAAAACATCACAAAAAAAATGTTCATTGGAAAATTTTCAATTATTTAAGGATGTGTGTCATAAATTCAAAAAATTTTCCTAGATTTTTTGTAGAAAGAAAAGCATAATTTGAAAAATTGTGAAATCTTCCATATTTTGCATAGCAAAATTGCAGTTTCTTTGAGAATATTCCATAACCCCAAAGGATATGCCTAAATTTTTTAGAATACTCGAAAATTACGAAAGTTTTTGATTCTTTTAGATTGTAAATTGAAAAATTGATTTGGGACATTGAAAAAGTTGCTCGAGAGTGGAAATCTTTGGGTTCCTCATTTCCATGATGACTATCAAAGAATTTGACAACCATCAAAGAACATGACAGTCTTTGTTCAACCTGTTGACAGCTGTCGAAGAAAATGACAATTTGTTTTTAAATTGTTGACCACCGTCAAAGAACATTATCGTCTCTTTTCAAGTAGCTGATGTCTGTCAAATTATTGTACGGTCATCAACAGCTTCAAATGACAGGACATTTTAACTTTGGCGGTTACTTACTGATAGGCTTGCCATCTTTCCACTGAGTGAATTTGACATTGCTGTCATCTCGTTTGGCAGCTTCCACTCTGAGCTCTGCCTTCAGAGCTTGACGCAGAAGCCTCGCAGCTATCTGCGAGTAGTTGACGTAGCTAAACAGAAACGTATACTTTCGATAATCCCCAAAATGATTAAAAAAACAGTCTTTTTTGAATTTTCGTTCCGTTTGTTTATTTTTAATACAAAAATCGAAGTCTGAATAATGAAAAAATTGATTAGCTCGGAATTGGGAGTATAGAAAAATTAATAGGTTACATAATTTTGTCTCGAATTGTTGAACAATAATTTATCGAAAAAAAGAATAAGTGATCGTTTTTCTTTCAGTATTTAAAGACGGGAGACTTTTGAGTTTGAATTTTAAAAAAACTTACTTTAATCCGGCTTGTCTCCAGGCTGACATTTTTCAGTTTTTATTTTCTCCTCACTTGAATAACCGAACTGAATGGATTCTAATGGAGATTGCTACTAATCTCGTACGCGTGCGTCAAATCTCATGCGAGATGTGAGAAGAACCGGAACTGAACAAGTTGCGCCATCTCTCATCTGAACAGGAAATTCATAGTTCCATATTTTCTTTAGAGTGGCAGCACTAATCGTGCAAAAATTTTCCGACGAGGAGCGTTTGCCGGCACCATTTTTGACGCTCCCTCGGTACCGCGGATCACACGAATGTAGATGAGGTTTTCCTTTCTTTTGCTCCATCCTTCACATGTTTTCCTAATTCCTCGTTGTTATTTGTCATCATGAAAAAAAACGAAGTGACTCAATGACAAAGTTTTAAAATCTCATAAAAAAAACTCAGTTTCAACTTTTCCGTATTTTTTGCATGCAATTATTTTCGCTTCCTTTTCACGAAATTTTTGTTGATTGAAGAAAATTAATTTATTAGCAAAATCTTTGTTTTTTTTCTCGCGTAATTGTGATTCAAGCTCAATAACAACAAGGCTCTACACTGAACAACTGTAGACTCTTCGAAATGTTTTTTTTGTCAAAAAATACGAAAAATAGTAAGAAAAACAATATGGTGGACGAATAGACAAAGAAAAATTACGAGAAAATCGCATTTATCATAATTTTTTAACTTTTATTTCAGAAAAAATACACCAATTTGTTTCTTTCCATAAAACATGCAGTTTTTTTTTCAAGAAATAGCAATAAATTCAATAATTTATTTTTTTTCGTTCATCGATGAGATCGAAATTCCTGAAAACAAAGAGAGGGAATACCCGACGAAATTGTCATGAATAATATTTGTTCAAGTAGGCCATGGTTTTTTAATCGCGTTGATTTGCGCGCTTCGAATTCTTGTCGGCGGCGCGATCATTTCGCGACTCGCGGGCGCGTGCGCGCCAATCTTCGATAGGGACATCGCGCTAAGAAGTTATACGGGCGGTCGTAAGGACGCGATCTTACGCAATAAAAAAAAAGTAAAGAAAGAAATGAAAACATCAAGAATGACAAAAAAAAATTTATGTCCATGTCGGAGCACGCGCTCTCTTTCGTGACAAAATATACATATATATGTACGAAAAGCGGCTAAATATTCATGATACGCCCTCGCGACAGAGAATTCACAGGCTCGCGATCCTCGGTATCGATTACATGATCAAAATCGCGGATATACCGATCGAGAGAACAATTTTTTGAATGTCTTCTAAATTTCACGAAGGCTTTCAGCAATAAACTTTTATTGTTATTATTATTATTATTATTATTGTTGTTGTTATTGTTGTTGTTGTTGTTGTTGTTGTTGTTGTTGTTGTTGTTGTTGTTACTGTTGTTGTTGTTGTTACTACTACTACTACTACTACTACTACTACTACTATTACTACTACTACTACTACTACTACTACTACTACTACTACTACTACTACTACTACTACTACTATTACTACTACTACTACTACTACTACTACTACTACTACTACTACTAATACTACTACTACTACTACTACTACTACTACTACTACTACTACTACTACTACTAATACTACTACTCCCGTTGTTTTCGACGACCATGTCACCGTGGCCGTGTTTTTTGGCCCTCCGATGGCATGCCCTAGTACCTGCCGCCTTGTCATGGTGGGGGGGCTGACGTACCCTAGGAACCTCTGATTTATACCGGCGGAGCCTTCGGGCTCCGGCAGGGTCTCCCATGCCAGGTAGATCGGAGAGGGGCACAACTAAATGGCAGGACCCGGGTGGAGAATCGGACTCCATCGCGGAACGTCCCCTGGCTGGTCAACAGAGGAATGCCCTCTCTCCGTAGAGTTAGAGGGTAGGAGCAAATACCTCCCTTGCGCACCGGTAGACTTGGTTTTGGGTCTCCGGTGGGTAAGTCCCCGAAAGGGGAACGCCCTCTAGATATAGAGGGTAGGAGAGAAGAAATACCTCCCGTGGACCCGCGTACTAAACCGCTACCTCCTATGTGCTGCCTGCTATAGGTAGAAGGGGTGCGAGATTCTATGAACCTTTGAGCTATGCCAGCGGAGCCTTCGGGTTCTGGCAGGGTCTCCCAAGCCGGACAGGTTAGGGGCGAGGAGCCAGACTTAAAAGCAGCACTCGGGGAGAGAACCCCTAAATAAAAACTAACGACTACGAATGAAATGTGTGAGAACTTTTTTTTAGTACCTCAAGCGAGCAGCCTCAGGAAGGTGAATCTCGTCGTCGATTCCGATCGGGTGCAAGCCCCGGTGGTCGGCGTAACTGGTCCCACGGATTTGGGGGGGGGGGGGACCAATTGCTCATTTCACGAACAGGGAGGCGTGAGGATGCAGCCACGCCGCGAAGCAGGAGGACAGAAGCAGACGACCGCCGATTCGGGCTTCAAATGAAAATACAGGAAGCTGAAAAGAAAGAGGAAGAGAGACTGCAGGAGATTAAAGAACTCACTGACACCATGCTACTGGCCGTAGGCAAACAGCCGAACGTGAGCATGAAGATTAAATCAGGTCTACAGAAATTGGAGGAAGCTCTGGAAGCTATTCAAGTACATCGAACAACCCGAAAGAAAGTTGGCGAAGAACTTCAGAGCCCACCACAAGCCCGCCCAAGGAGGAGAAAGGACTCTCAGTCCTCAACCAGCAGTCCGAAGCGAGGGCGCACTGACATTACCAGCCCAGAAGGCGACACGCGCAATCTCCCTGCAGACAAAAAGTCAAGGCGAGAAGAAGAGCCTAACGAGTGGCGGGACGTCCAGCATAGAAAGAAGAAAATTGTCGGAAACACTCCACAATACCAGCGTGACGGGAAAAATACCCGAAAGACCGAAGAAGCCGGAACACCTGGGAAACCGAACCCGGCAGCAAAGGACGCAAGGGAAAAACCGAAAACGAAGAACAGGTCGCGACCAGAGGCAGTCCTGATAAGGCCTGAAGAAGGAAATACCTATGCAGGAATAGTCAAGGAAATTCGAGGAAAAATAAAACCTGAAGACACTGGGACCGAAATAAGGGCCATGCGCGAAACGAGGAATGGAGATGTGCTGTTAGAGCTCCACAGCAGCTCCAGAAACAAAGAGCAGTTCACGAAAGCCCTAAGAGATGCCCTGGGACCATCGGGGAGCGTGAAACCCCTTGTCCCAAAAACAACGCTGGAAATCAGGGACTTCGACAGCGCAATTGAAGAAGAAGACATCCGGGACGCACTCCGTCGCGACTTACAAGACGCCGTAGAAGATATAAAAATCCGAGTGTCCAAAAACGTTTGCAGAGGACAAAAAATGGCAATAATAGAACTGCAGGAGACGAGGGGACTCGAGCTCCTGAAAAAAGGACGAATCAAAGTGGGCTGGGTCTACTGTAGGATAAAACAGCACGCGACAGTTACCAGGTGCTATAAATGTCTAGGATACGGTCATCAAGCGGCAATTTGCACAGGGCCGGATCGAACGGGCGTCTGTTATAGGTGCGGGATTGACGGCCACAAAGCCGTGGCATGCCAGGCGAACCCGAGATGCGTCCTGTGCTCCTCCACAGAAGTGGAACCCGCGGATGTAGCACACATAGCAGGATCAGGAGCATGCACAGTCTTCAGACAAGCACTGAACCAGATGAAAAGAAGGACCAGATGACGAAGGTTATGCAAGGAAACCTGAATAGAAGTAGAACAGCGGACGATTTACTGACACAATTAATGCTCGAAAAAAAAATCGATGTATTAATAATCAGTGAACAATATAAAAACAAGGACAGTCCAACATGGATCTCTGACGAAACAGGGACGGCAGCCATCTGGGTTCCCGACTTGATACGAGGCAGCATCGAGAGCCACGGCAAAGGCAGCGGGTTCGTCTGGATAAAAAGGAAGAACATCACCTATCTGAGCTGCTACCTCACACCTAACGAAGATATTGCAAGCTTTGAGAGGAAATTGGAAGCCATCGAAGACGTGATCCGCGAGACGACAGGGGACATAATAGTGGCTGGTGATTTCAATGCCAGGGCGATCGAGTGGGGTATGTTAATACCGGACGGAAGAATGAGAAGAGTTATGGAAATGGCTGCAAGACTAGGACTGATAGTCTTAAACACGGGCACAACTTCAACCTTCAGGCGACCAGGCTACTGTGAAACTATCCCGGATATTTCGCTAGCTACAGAGGAAACAGCAGGCAGGGTTACACACTGGAAAGTCATCGAGGACTTCACCGGCAGCGACCACCAGTTTATAACTTTTACGGTAAATGAGCTGACACCAGCAAGAAAAAGTCACGAGGCCCGACCCCTTAGATGGAATATAACAAAAATGGACCAACAAAAGCTGGCGTCGGTGATAGCGAATGGAATAGGCGACATAGATAACATTTGCCGGGAACAAGACCAAAGAGGGAATAGCGATGAACGGGTAAATCGTACTATGCGCCTTATCAATCAGGCATGCGAAGCATCAATGCCCCGTCAGAAACCGCGACAAAGGAGACAGGCTGGATACTGATGGAATGAGGAAATAGCAGAGCTCCGAAGAAAGTGCCTACAACTCAGGCGGAAAGTAACCAGGTCGAGAAGAACTAACCTGGACGAGGTGGTCGCTAGGACAGCCCAGTATAAAGATGCAAAAAAGACGCTGCGACGTACCATCAAAAAAGAAAAGATCCAAAAATTGAAAGCGTTAAGCCGGGAGGTAAATAATGAGCCCTGGGGTCTAGATTATAAGATTGTCACGCGCAGACTAGGAACCCTCTCACCAGGAGAAACGATGGACACGGTGAAAATGAGGAACATAGTGAACACACTCTTCCCTTCCCACCCAATGAGGCCTGAGGAGGAAAATGAGGAAATACCGAGGGACGAAAGTCCGCCCTTCACGGAACCAGAGCTTATCACAGCAGTAGACTCCCTTCGAAACAGGAAAGCTCCAGGTCCTGACGGAATCCCAGCAGAAGCAGTCAAAGTGGTGGCGCACAGCTGCCCACGGCTGCTACTTGACATGTACAACGGATGCCTAAGAGCAGGAAACTTCCCCAAACAGTGGAAGAAACAGCGCTTGGTTCTGATCAGCAAAGGGAAGGGAGACCTAAACTCCCCCTCAGCTCACAGACCTCTGTGCATGCTGGATATCGCCGGGAAGGTGTTGGAGAAATTGCTGAAACCTCGACTAGGAGCCGCGATAGCAGCAGCTGGTGATCTATCTGAAAAACAGTATGGGTTCAGGAAAGGGAAATCCACGGTGAGCGCGGTTCAGGAAGTGGTGCACGCTGCCGACATAGCGCAGAGAGGAAACCATTACTCACGACGGATAGTCCTACTAGCCACGCTGGATGTGAAAAATGCGTTCAACTCCGCGAGATGGAGCGATATTATCAACGCACTCGATAGAGATTTCAGAACACCACGATATCTTTTACGCATGATAAAGAGTTACTTACGAGACAGAATACTCCTGTACAGTACCACAGAAGGGTTAAAACACAAAGAAATCACGGCAGGTGCTGCCCAGGGCTCAATTCTAGGTCCAGACCTATGGAACGTCGCCTATGATGGCATTCTGAGACTGGACTTACCACAGAACACCTTCCTGGTCGGATACGCGGACGACATCGCTGCGGTGATCACAGCTCGTAACCTGGAAGAAGCACAGCGACGATTAAACTAAGTCATGCGCTGCGTCAGTCGCTGGATGGAGGACCACGGCCTAAGCCTAGCGACCGAAAAGACAGAGATCGTGCTACTGACAAGAAGACGACTTCCCACCAGGGTACCAATGGAGGTTGGTACAAAAATTATAGAGACCAAAGGTGCCATTAAGTATCTCGGCATCACGCTGGATACCAAAATGACATTCTGGCAACAGATTCAACGGGCAGCAGACAAAGCAGCTGCAATGGTATCTGCACTCAGCAGGCTAATGACTAACGTAGGAGGGCCGAAGGCCAGTAAAAGACGACTACTGATGAACGTGACAAACTCTATCCTCCTCTACGGTGCGGAGATATGGGCTGACTCACTGAAAATAGAAAGACGGAAAAATGTTTTCTTTCAAAATGTCAAAAATCTTTTTAGGGGTTTTTTCAAGGTGCTTTAGGTGGTTTTAATTCATCGTAATATATTTATAATCGACGTAACAAAGAGTTTCATTATCGTCCTCGTATAAAATTTTTGCATCATAGTAGAGAAATTCAGAACTGTTAAAAAATAGAGAACTGTCATTAATTATATGTATAATCCTAGAATTGCGCACTTTTAACCCTTAAAATCGAGAATATATGGAGCATTCCATGCCAAACCGACCATTCCGTGATCCGATCATTTTTGATTTTGTTGAAATTTTTTTATCCTCAAGCTGAAAGGAGTTTTTAGGAATTTTTTTAGATTTTTATCTCAACCCGTTTAAACATTATGAATTTTTCAAAATTTCGCACGAATTTTTTTTAAATGCTCATAGCTTTTTCAGCAACACAGATATTAAAATAAAATAGTAGGTAATTTTTTTGGTCTTGAATTGTAGTTTCATAAAAAAAATACAAAAAAATTATCAAAAGTCAATTTCATATGTTTTTTTTAGTTATAATCCAAAATTTTTTTTTCAAAATGGATCGTTTGAATTTTTTTGAAAAAATTCATCATTTGTTTAGACATATTTCTACATGTCTCAAAAAATTCACAGCCTGTGATATCCATACCTTCTATTTTTTTCTTATTTTTCACCACGTGTAAACCAATCATTATTAGTTGTCAATCCTAAATTATACTTTTTTATTATTTTTGTCCACTCATAATTCTATTCCTTAAGAAATTATGAATAGAAAAAGAATAAAGCAAATATTGAAACCGATTGCTATCTTTTTTTTCAGTTTTCAACCAAAATTTTTTTTTTCACAACTTGGGCCATTTTGATTTTTTTGAAAAAATTCACCATCTTTCACGACACATTTTTACAGGTCTCAAAAAATCCGCAGCTTGTAAAATTCATGAGTAAAGAATGTGAATTTTTTGAGACATGTAAAAATATGTCTAGAAAAATAGTGATTTTTTTTCAAAAATATTAAAACGGTCCAAGTTTTGAAAAAAAAATATTTTTGGGCTAAAACTGAAAAAACATATGAAATTGACCTATATGTAGTCATTTTTTTGTATATTGTATTTTTTATATTTTTATATTTTGTATTTTATATATTGTGTTTTGTGTATTGAATAGTTTTTTTGTATTTTTTTTATGAAACTACAATTCGAGGCGAAAAAAATGACCTACTATTTTATTTTGATATCCGCTGTTGAAAAAGCTATGAGCATTTAAAAAAATTTCGTGCGAAATTTTGAATAATTCATTATTTTTAAACGGGTTGAGATAAAAATCTAAAAAAATTCCTAAAAATTCTTTTCAGTATAGTTACTTGAAAATAAAAAAATTTCGACAAATTCAAAAATGTTCGGGGTCACGGGCTGGTCGATTTGGCGTGGAATGCCCAATATATGTTTTAACGGGAGAAACCAGTTCAGGAGGCCGAAATTTTGGTGCTTTTCGTGAATTTTTTTTAACAGGGAAGGAATAATCAGAATTTGTTTAAACTTGGAGGATATTTTATTCATGTTTTGAAGTACACTTTGTAATTTTTTCAAGTCATTTCCGCCGGAAATAATGGAGTTAGAAGCTGCTGTCCATGGACGACTTTTTTTCAACCGGTGGGCATTCTAGCTCAAAAAGTTATTGACCAATCGTTCTGAAAATTGGTGTGAATATTCTTTATTCAATTACAATCTATATGAAGCTAACTCTGGGATGATATTATTATTAAAAATATTTTTTTTTAATGCAAAAAAGGTGAAAAAGCATGGTATAAAAACATGACATTGTGTTCAAACACCTCAAAAATATGCAATTTTCAACTTTTTTGATCACGATTAGGTTCATATTCTTAGGAAATATGTTGTTAACGAAAAAAGAAAATTGTAATGATTACAGATAAAAATTGTGACTTGAGGAATGCCCACCAGCAAAAAACTCCGATGGCGATCGTCCATGGACAGCAGCTTCTAACTCCACTATTTCCGGCGGAAATGACTTGAAAAAATTACAAAGTGTACTTCAAAACATGAATAAAATATCCTCCAAGTTTAAACAAATTCTGATTATTCCTTCCCTGTTAAAAAAATTCACGAAAAACACCAAAATTTTAGCCTCCTAAACTGGTTTCTCCCGTTAAGGTAAGATGCAGACTAGTCAAATGAGTGCTAAATTTTCAAAATACATTTTTGCAAAGTTTAATGCACTAATTAAATGAAATGACGGTTGATTCATATTACAGCATGTCTTATTAATCTAAAAAAATATTAATAACAATAGAGTTGCAAAACCTTCAACTGATAAATGCAAAATTCCACGATGTCATATTTTCATCGAGATTTTTCAAAGAATAATCCGTATTTTTCAACCGATTTTAATGTACCACGTCTCATTTTATTCATCAAGAGATCCTCTACGAAATCACTGTGTGAATTTTCGTCTGAGTTTCATCGTTTTCCTGTTGCAGCCAATTGTTTAATTGGCTAAAAAAAATGTTCATAAACCAATTGTTGTAATTTTCATATTAATAAGTTTAGAAAAAAATCTAGGCGGTGAATTCGTAGAGGATCTCTTGAGGAACAAAATAAGACGTGGTGCATTAAAATCGATTGAAAAATACGGATTATTATTTGAAAAATCTCGATGAAAACATGACATCGTGGAATTTTGAATTTATTAAATGATGATCTCTGAAATCGATCGTTATTAAATTTTTTTAGGGTTAATAAGACATGCTGTAATACACATCAAACTTCAATTAATTTAATTAGTGCATTGAACTTTGCATAAATATATTTTGAAAATTTAGCACTCATTTGACTAGTGTGAAGCAGCCATATACGTTAAGCTGACAGCAAAAATGTTAAAATACACACTTGAATGTAACGTGTGGCCTCACCTAGTCATGAAACGTGATGGAGTTGTTTATGACCCTATACGCGTGTAATCTTTAAACTATCAACACCTTTTATACATTCACATAAATATACATTCGGTATACAGATACATAGTTTTTGAGTGTTCGTAATGTCTATAATATAATACAACACAACTCGAGTCGCTCAAACGTGCTCGCCCTCGGCACGGATTTCGCACGATCGTCAATATATATATATATATATATATAAATGTTCCTGTCTCTTTACGTAGTCTCATGTATTTCTCGTATCTTCGCGTAATAATGTTTGCCCCGCGTAACTGTGAAGCTCGTCTTGTCTAAAGAAAAAAAAAACGAGAAAAACAAATTCTTGGAGCTTTGCGGGATTTGCCATACCGAACCCCGTCTATCTCCATCGAGATTTTCTGCACAGCGGTTTTTGTTGCCGCACTGTTTTACGCCTTCTTATTTGTTAGGATTTTCCTCCCTCTCTCTCTTCTTCTTTGTCTCTCTTTCTCTTGCTATATCGTGGACGCATACTAATTAGGAATAATTATAAATTTTTACGATTTCTCGTTTAGTCACGACTGCAACAGAAAAATAAAATGTGCAGCGGACATTGCAAGTGACGCGGTGAGGTTATGTTAATTTTTTGTCGACAAATTTTGTCACGTTTTTTTTACATTTTTTTACGCAGTGATTTGTTTTTTTTTTTTAATAAAAATGTTGTGATTGATCATTTTTGGGTGCTTTAAATTGAAGGAAAAATGGAATCGAAATGAATTGTAAATAGAGCCTGAATATTGTTAAATTTAGGATATCTCTTATTTCGCACGGTTTTTACACTTATGGTATTCATTCTAGTTAAGTTTCGCTTTGAAATAAATATGTGTGTGAACGAAGTTTCTTTGTCAATTTCGGTCAAGGTCGTGGCCGGTTTGTCGTTTACTGTTTATGCATGGTGCGAAGAAGATTCGCAACGGTCTTTACTCTCTCGCCCTCTCGATACTTCGCCAACGTCTGAAAGAAACAAAAACGCGCGAAAAAAATAAAATAAAATATAAAAAGAATGTCCAAAAAAGAAGCGAAAAGTTAAAATCGTCAACACACGCGCGAAATGTAAGAAAGATATAAGAACGTAAACAAGCCTCGAGATCGTTATTGCGAAAAAAACTTCCATTTTTCATCACTCGGCATTTTCGTACGTTTGGAATTACAAAATAAATACGTCAACTCACTCGGTCCTCGATAAATTAACATCGTGAGAGAAACCGAGATTTTTTTTTAAACCTAGAATTCGAAAACGATGATTTTTGGTCCTGCCAAAAATTGTTTTGAATGATTAATTGATTTATCAATTTAAATTTCGTTAATTTTTATTATAATATTAAATAAATCATTAATAACATTGAACGAACTAATAAAAATTTTGTACGTTTGTTCGTTTCATTTCCATTCAATAAAAATCTTTCTATTTTTTCGTTTCCATTCGTTTCAATATTAATTAACACACTTTCGTGAAAGCCTTTGTACGCAATTGTGTTTCGCGGGACTACTAATTCGACGTGCAATCACAACGGTAAAAAAATCGTCATCGTATGCGCTTGACCATGTATTTTGTGATTCATAAATTCCCCCGTAGCAAAAGATCAAAAACATACAAATACAAATACAAACGTACATAAATATAGGGGAAAACAGGGAAAAATGGGAGCCAGGGCAAAATGGACCACTTCAAAAGGAGCAGGCTGGAGAGATAAACACAAGAAAAACAAATTTATTTTACTCAAAAACATTTGAGTATATTATACATAAAAGAATTGTAAAAATTAAATAAATCTATTTATTATTAAATTTTTTACTCCCAAACACAACTCTCTTCTTAAATCTCACTCACACGGAAAAAATGATCTGTAAAAATTAATGGTCGATATTTAAAAATGACTGTAACTAAAACAAAATATACGGTTGAAAACTTTAAATTAGGTGCTTTACAGTGTGTTCCATTACAACAAAAAAAATGGAATTAATGTGTTTTTTACTTTCTGATTAATTATTAATGCTGATCCAAACTGTAAAAAACTCAATGTCGACAGCAAAAAATGACATAGCAAAAATGACAAGTAAAAATGAGGAATCCCACTGTGTATGAAATGTAAAATTTACAATATCCCCAATCAAATATTCAATAGGCATAGGAAATTAAACTGTGAATCAATACTATTTACTGATATTGAAAATTGTAAAAAATGTTAAATGGCATACATGAAAAATTGTAATTAGACAATATAAAAATTGTACACTGAAAAAAATATTAAAGTATTGCCGACTACGCGATGAGGTTGGACGAATTTCGTTGCACCGATAGTCATTAGGGTGCTTAAAAAAAACGACTTTTTTTTCTTGACGTTGCAAGTAAATATGTTAGTATTCCATGAAAAAGTAATTCTCCCAAAATTTGGGTCTTCTAAAAAATTTTGTAGAGGTCGCACAAATGACTTTTATATGTTTTTTTTTTTAATTTTAGCTAAAATTATGATATAATAATGTCAATTTCTTAGTGTCACAACAAAAGATGTTAGGACTTAATAGAAAAGTCATTTTCCTGAAATTTGGGTCTGCTACAAAATTTTTAGAGGTCGTGCAAACGACTTTCAGATAACTTTTCTAATTTTGGCTGAAAATCATGATATGAAAATCTGGTTTTCTTTGTGTTGCAACAAGAAATATTAGCCCTCAATGAAAAAGTAATTCTCGCAAAATTTGTGTCTTCTAAAAAAATTTTAGCGGTCACTCCGATGACTTTTAGAATATTTTTCCTAATTCCGGCTGTAAAACATGATATTAAAATGTGAATTCCTTTAAGTCGCAAGTAATTATGTTCGCATTTTTCGCAAAAGTAATTCTCCTAAAATGTCGGCCTTCTAGAAAAAATTATTCTGCATATTTGCACCGTATACTATTAGAAATATTTTTCGTTCACATTGTCTAATTTTTTTATTTAAAAGAATTTTCATATTAATTTTAGCCGAAATTGCAAAAAAATATCGAAAACTCGCTGGGGATGACCTCTAAAATTTTTTTTCTTAGGCTCGATTAATAAACGGATTAATTTTTCATGGAAAACTAATATATTTACTTGTGATTTGAAGCAAACCACATTATTATATGATGATATTTCCTCGAAAGTAGAAATGAAAATACAGAAAAATTACTGGGACGATCTCTGAATTTAAAGAAAACTTAAATTTTGGGGGAATTACTTTTTATTATATTAAGTACTAACATCCTTTGTGGCGACTCAGAAAAACTGACATTTTTATTTCATGATTTTAAGCCAAAATTACAAAAAAATGTCTAAAAGTCGTTTGCACCACCTCTAAAAAATTTCTTAGAAAACCTAAATTTCAGGAGAATGACTTTTCTATTAAGTACTAACATCTTTTGTTGTGACACTGAAAAATTGACATTATTATATCATGATTTTAACTAAAATTTGAAAAAATATCTAAAAGTCGTTTGCGCGACCTTCACAAAATTTTTTAGAAAACCCAAACTTTGGGAGAATTACTTTTTTATGGAATACTAACATATTTACTTGCAATGTCAAGAAAAAAAAGTTTTTTTTAAGCAAAAAGTTTTTTTTAAGAATTGGAAAAAAAAATCTAAAAGTCATCGAGGTGACCGCTAAAATTTTTTTAGAAGACTCAAATTGTGCGAGAATTATTTTTTCATTAAGGGCTAATATTTCTTGTTGCAACACAAAGAAAACCAGATTTTCATATCATGATTTTCAGCCAAAATTAGAAAAGTTATCTGAAAGTCGTTTGCACGACCTCTAAAAATTTTGTAGCAAACCCAAATTTCAGGAAAATGACTTTTCTATTAAGTCCTAACATCTTTTGTTGTGACACTAAGAAATTGACATTATTATATCATGATTTTAGCTAAAATTAAAAAAAAAACATATAAAAGTCATTTGCGTGACCTCTACAAAATTTTTTAGAAGATCCAAATTTTGGAAGAATTACTTTTTCATGGTATACTAACATATTTACTTGCAACGTCAAGAAAAAAAAATCGTTTTTTTTTAAGCACCCTAATAGTCATATTACGTTTAGTTAATCACCCGGTGGTTGATCCATTGAAAGTCATGTCGTTGAGACAACTACGCCACGATTTTGCCACTAAGTTTTAATTTATTTGAGTTGAGCGTATTTCATGTGATTCAACCGCAATAAATGGTTGCATTGAAAAAAAAATAAAACGAGATAGAATCGATTGAATTTGAAATAATCACACGGATGTTGAGTTGTATACGGCTTGTCCGTGACTTGATAAAATAATAGCACCGAATAAACTTCTCTGCGAGAATTGAATACAATGACACCATAGATCAACGAAATATAATTTGTGATTAAGCTAATTACCTAGTAGTAATTTGGATGAAATCTTTTGTTACTATTCAAACAAATAAACTTTTTGCTAAAGCTACTAAAATTTCGTTGCGCAAACAATAAGTTTTGTTTAACATGAATTATATATATTGTAACCGGACAGCCTTATTCCCTGGCTGGATTTCTGGTGTGGCAGAAATCCGCTAGAGGACCACGGGCGGAACGCTCTTGCGTGAGTGTCGCACCGCCCGTATGCCCATAAAGCTCCGACATTGAATCGTTAAATATCGATTACTCCGACCGATGGTCGTCGATAAAACCCGAATCCTTGTTTTACGAGGTGAAAAGGTTTAACGGGAGAAACCTAGGAGGCCGAAATTTTGGTGTTTTTCGTGATTTTTTTTAACAGGGAAGGAATAATCAGAATTTGTTTAAACTTGGAGGATATTTTATTCATGTTTTGAAGTACACTTTGTAATTTTTTCAAGTCATTTCCGCCGGAAATAGTGGAGTTAGAAGCTGCTGTTCATGGACGATTTTTTTTCAACTGGTGGGCATTCTAGCTCAAAAAGTTATTGACCAATCGTTCTGAAAATTTGTGCGAATATTCTTTATTCAATTAAAACCTATATAAACCTAACTCTGGGATGATATTATTATTAAAAATATTTTTTTTAATGCAAAAACGGTGAAAAAACATGGTATAAAAACATGACATTGTGTTCAAACACCTCTAAAACATGCAATTTTCAACTTATTTGATCACAATCAGGTTCATATTCTTAGAAAATATGTTGTTAACGAAAAAAGAAAATTGTAATGATTACAGATAAAAATTGTGACTTCAGGAATGCCCACCAGCAAAAAACTCGGATGGCGATCGTCCATGGATAGCAGCTTCTAACTCCACTATTTCCGGCGGAAATGACTTGAAAAAATTACAAAGTGTACTTCAAAACATGAATAAAATATCCTCCAAGTTTAAACAAATTCTGATTATTCCTTCCCTGTTAAAAAAATTCACGAAAAACACCAAAATTTCGGCCTCCTAAATTGGTTTCTCCCGTTAAGAGTAGAGATGTCGTGTTAATAAAAAAATGATTTTGGAGTGAAGTTATTCATAGAAAAGGGGTTATTTTGGAGTAGAGAAACAAAGAGTAGAGTTGTTGAACTATCAATTGTTTGAATCGTCAAAAAAGGTATCTATCTTCTGAAAAGTAGTGTCCCATTTTACCCCAGCATCGTCAATAAACGTTATAGATGTTAATAAAGCTTCTTATTATCAGCTTCGTTCCTTCCGCTGTCCCTTGGCAATTAAATTGTATAAACAATTCGTTTTCATGCAATCGCGAAGTAATTTGCACGAAAACAGCATTAGTGTTATCTTTTTCTTTCGAAATATTCGTTCGCTGTAACTGGAAGATCAAACACATTGCGCCAAGTGTCTCGAGTCATCGATCCTGGAATTGTGACAATTTATTTCCCACGCGAATTAGCGCGTGCCAAGCTGCGAATTAACCATTTTTTCTTGTTATTCATCACTCACAAAACATCCAAAGTTTTCCACTTTCGAAGAGACGTTGCAGCGACAAAAATTTCCGCGCGAAAAAAAGTGCTAACAAATCGTTCCACGTTTGTTTGTTTGATTTTTATTTCGCTGGCCTTGGATGTCCTTCGGAGTTCGCGGCCACGGTCGGAAATGACCAAGTCCAACTCTTTGTTCTCTCCGTGCGTTTCCAATAATTCTTTATAGATTTTTTTTTCCCAGAATATAAAAAAAAAAACGAGAATAAAGTAGAACTGATGACTTCCGACGCTCTTTTACGTATTTCCGGTATAGGACGTTTGTACCTCGACTCGCTCGCGGATTGATATCTCGAATATATACATGTATATTCTTACAAAAAACATGAATGAATTATTATTGCGTAATCCGGCATTAATAGATATAGGACATTTGTGGCCGATGCAATGTACGACTTCCTTCGTACTCTCCCATATTGTGAATTATTTGCGCCACGAATCCGCACAGACACACTCTTCCGCTGCTCTTCTCTCTCCCTCTCTCTCTTTTCCTGGCCATGTAACCCATTATTTTTCGTTTCATTCAGCTTTTCTTACCTCGAGTTACGGGAATAAACGAGGAGATATAATTTAAGGAATTGCGGACATGGGAAACGAAAAAAACCCAACAATAATTAATTAGGAATATGATTTTGCTGAGCCATTCAATTTTTTCTCGATCTCGTGTTCGTTCCACGTATTGTCGCGAAAATTTCGTATAATTTTGATAAAAATGTTGAAGTTTTTTCAATAAATCGTAAAGAAAAAAAACAACTAATGATTTCAATTCAAATTTTTTTTTATTATATTATCATTTTTATAATTCTGCATGTTATCTAAGTTTGTATATAAATATAATTACATAAGAAAATATATCTGAGGTGTCGCGTGGGAGGCTTGTTAGCAAACGGGTTAACGCCGTTACGATAATAACGTAAAAGAATTAGACAAGCATTTGAACCACACTTTTCGCCTTCCATTGTGTATTATATATATATATATATATATGTATATGGGGCATTCCACGCCAAATCGGTCACTTTTGAAATTCGCATTTTTTATTGTGTTTGATTTTTTTTCTCTAATAGAGCTCATTGAAAGGAACTTGTCTGATTTTTTTCAAATTTTTATCTCAACACGTTCGTCGGAAACGAATTTTTGAAAAATTTTCCCATTTTTTTCTTCAAATATCAATAACTCTCTCAAAAATACAGTAAACCGAATGGATGAGGGGTCAAAATTTTAGTTTTAAAACGTACTTTTGTTTAAAAACATGCAGAAAATTATCAAAACATTACATGAATCAATTTTTTCAATTCTAAGCATGAAACGTTTTTTCCCACATAGTTAGCCACATAGTTAGTTTTTTCCCACATAGTTAATAGTTTATAAAAAAATATTATTTTTTTGAGAAATTTTAAGCCTAGTGTGATCGTGGGGAAATTGTCGGTTGTATATTTTTATAATTAAAATTTAATTTTTTTTACTATCAATTATCTATAACTCCCTGAAAAATCGAACAAAGCGAATCATCTAGAGAGTTAAAATTTTTATTCTGAAATGTACTTTTGTTTAAAAATATGTGAAAAATTATTCCAAGTTTACATTACCTAGTTTTTCCAATTCTAAGATAAAATAACCTTTTTTCATAGCGCTTGCACTAATTAATTTATTTCTTTAATGTTTGTACGGAAGCATGATTCATTTAACGGACAACACCACTGTGACCCCCTATTTTTTTCACATTTTTCAAGAATTTTTTTTTGTGGGAAAAAAAGAGATATTCGAAAAATTTTTTTTGGGTTTTGTTTCTTGTTTATTAATGTATCAAAAAACATTTTTTTCACATTTTTCACGCCGCATGGTGGCGCTGGGGAAGCTCTCGCGTCATCTCCGCAGTGGTTCGCGGCACGCAGCAGAACTCTCTTCAACGTCGATCTGAAAAAAAATACCGAATGTTTTCGTTAATAATATGATATTTTGAAGAGAAGTACATAGGGATTTGGAAAAATATTGATTTTTAAAAAATAGGCACGTCTTTGAAATTAAAGAATGATTTTTGAGCAAAATTTCTCGTCGAAAATAGGCTATAACTTTTATAATTATTGAGATATCGAAAAAATCTTATGTACTTCTCTAGATAATCTACTTTTATTAATACAGTAAAAATTTGAAGTCGATCGAATAAAAATTGCTCGAGTTCTGCTGCGTGCCGCACTCAAAAAAGTGGTTTTGAGAAAAACGCGTTCAAAGTTGGGACCCCGAGCGTCGCGGACCGCTGCACCGCTCCACAAAATATTCAATATCTACGAAAATAATTATTTTTTCGACCTGGGTCCAACGGCATTTCAATCTTAAAAGTATTTTAGATTTTTTAAAATGGTTTTCAAAAAATCGATTTTTTGAAGCCGTCACAGTGGTGTTGTCCGTTAATGAATTTTAAGCTAAGTACGAACGTGCGAAAATAGCTAGTTCTATTTTTCAAATTGTTAATTCTATTAAAGATTTTTGTCGTTGATTAGACTAATATTTTCCCACGATCATACTAGTCTTAAAATGCATTAAATGAATAATAGTTTCCTATAAAAATTAAACAGCAAAATCAAAAGGGACTAACACTGCGAGAAAAAACATTTCTTGCTTATAATTAAAAAATTGATTTATGTAATCTTTAAATAATTGTTGACATATTTTTAAACAAAAGCACCTGTGAAAACGAAAACTTTGACCCCTCATCCATTCGGTTTATATGATTTTTCAGGGATTTGTGCATGATTAATAGTAAAAAAAACCCACAATTTAATTATAAAAAATACTAGGAACAATTTCCCCATCATCAAACTAGGCCTAAAAGTCATTAAAAAAATGATAGTTTTTGATAAAAATTCAAGAGAAAAATCGAAGGGGGCTAACACTGTGGAAAATAACATTTCTCGCTTAGAATTTGAAAAATTGTTGTATGTAATATTTTGATGAATTCCTACATATTCTCATACGAAAGTTCATTTTAAAACTACATTTTTGACCCCTCATCCGTTCGGTTTACTGCATTTTTGAGGGAGTTATTGATATTTGAAGAAAAAAATCGGAAAATTTTTCAAAAATTCGTCTTCGATGAACGTGTTGAGATAAGAATTTGAAAAAAATCAGACGAGTTCCTTTCAATGAGCTCTATTGAAGAAAAAAATCAACACAATAAAAAATGCGAATTTCAAAAGTGGCCGATTTGGCGTGGAATGTCCCATATATATATATGCATATGTTTATATAATGTTTCAGTTAATTCTACATTTGTACGTTTAATTCTATGGCGATGAGATACGATCGGAGTGAGACTAGATAATCAAATACGTGACGTTCTTTTTACCTATCACAATATTTCTGTGTTCCTTCTTTTTTTTACTTCAAATTTAAGTAAAGTGCTCCAAAAAATTTGACAAGCCTTCGCTCTCTAATCATGAAAGAATAACGCGAAGAAAAAAGAAAAAAAATATTTAAACTACGCAACTTTGATCATTTTTATTTGCTCTTTAAATAGCGTGTGTGTTTGCTCGAATAAAAAAAACGAAAAAAGAAGAAAAAACATGCTGTTTGCAGATTAACAAAAAATTGTGGTAAATTAAAAGCCATTAAAATTCAAAGACTGTTTGAATTTTCGGAGTTTTTGACTTTTTATAAATCAAATCAATTATTTTTCAATTAATTCACATTAAAATGATTGTCTATCGGATTTTATTGATAATTTACTAATCCTCGAATTGATTTTAAACTATGATTAAAGTAAATTAATTAAATAAATAAATAAATTATGAGGAAAATGTCGTTAAATGAAAAACAAATATTTTTTTCGTAATTGCAGTCGAGAGTTTGAAAGTAAACGACAATTGAATACTTTGCAAGTGCAAAAGGCGTCAGTAATCGCATCCTTCGGGTATCATAGACACCCGAGCACACAGACACACAAACACCTTAATAATCGCGAGGTAGTGTAATAAATAACTCTCCGAGAAATCTCGCGAGAGAAATACACTCTTTATGACGTCGCAAGAATTGTGTATACTCTCATTTGCTTTACTCATATAAACATTAATAAATAAATACATTTATTTATATAAATATAGAATCTTTTTTTTATCGTTCATTGTTTCGTCACCAAATTTTTCGTATCTGGACTGTTTTTCTGAAAAACCAGTACAGAAAAGAAGTCGTTTAAACAGAAACTCACGCCTGTTTATGACATCGGACTAATTACCTGATTAAATTACCCAAATGTTTCGTCTTTCAAGAACCAAAAGAAAATTTACAAAAAATAATACAGTTTTGGAGAAAAGAATAAAAAAGTATCTCGATTAATTTTGATTGGCCTTTAAAGTCTCAAGATCTTGTCGCAGATGCACAACGAATTAATAAAACTTATTTAGTCCCCGGATCTAGATACGACTGGACAAATCCAAACTTTTTCGCCTCTCTCCCGTTTTGCTTTCTCGCGCGTTTATTCACACTTTTAACAACAACGTAGGGACCTCTTCGCTAATTTTTCCAGACGAGAATCACGCGACCCTCATATTTGTTTTCTTCTTCTTCGTCTTTTTCACACTCGTGAGTCTCTCATTCACGATTCAAATGCCCCGGACGCACCACTTAATCCAATTTAATCGAAATGATACTACAAACTTATCATACTGTCAAAGTGATTTAATGAAATAGATTTTTTTTTACGCAGAACTATCGTAGAGAATTTAAAACATAATATATATAGCGATTTTAACAGTTGTTACCAATGAAAAAATAACAATTTAATCGAGAGTGACGGAGGGAAGGAAAAATGAAAATAAAGTGACTCAGAACCATTTTAAAAGACGAAAAATTTTTAAAAATAATCAAGTACCGATTAGTTGGACTAAAAAAATGAGGAATCTACGTATTCTTATCTCGAACGATTTTCCCTGTGATCGTGACACCTTGAGATAGGACCGTCAATTCATCAAGTTTTTTTTTCAACACTAAGAGAAGACCTCGAAGAATTACGAAAAAAACGAATCGAAAACAATTAGTTCAAGGGTCTGAGAGGCGAGTAGCTCTTCTTCGACGATTCACGCAACTTTTTATCGTATTCACAGCACGCGGTGGGGTTATAATTCATCGATGAGAAAAAAAGACCTTCGGCGTTCTTTTTTTCTTTCTTTTTCTTTTTGTCTCGTACAAGCAAAACGAGAACGAGAGAGATAAAAGAGTAGCCTGCTGTTCATACAATCGGATGAAAAGCACTTAAAATTTGAGTGTTTAGGCATTTTCGTCGAGTATTTAAATGCTTCAGAGGCTCGGGTGGCGCTAGACACGATTTTGGGCAGAATTTCATATATTTTTACATTTATATAGAAGATTTTGCTAAATTCGTACTCAGGCTTTTAATATCAGTTGAGGTATGAAGTTCTGAAGAGAAAAGTCATTAACCATTTCCTTCTGCGATGCCTCGTTGACGAGATATCAAAGAAATCATGACAGCCAATCGGATGCGCGCGATAAGAAACGGGCGGAGCGTTGTTTATTTCGCGGTGCATCGAATTGGCTGTCGCTAACAGTTTAATATCTCGCCAACGGTACATTGTAGACAAAAATGACTAAAGACTTTTCTCTTCAGAATTTCGCGATCTATTTTATTTTCCAATTTTCGCCCTCATTTTTGAAACACTCTGTATAAATATACATATACATATATATATCTCGAAAACTAGAACGGCGTATTCCCCAGCGACGTCACCTTGGTACCCATGACCTTGTACGAATACTAAGAGAAAGAGAGAGAGAGGGAGAGAGAGAGAGAGAGAGAGAGAAAATAGCCCCAAAGACGATCGAAAGACCTCTCGATCATTCCTTCTCTTCTTCGGATTCTCTCTACTCATTTCTCCATTTTATTTTCTCGGCCGTATCGGGGATTAAACCGGTATACCGTTAACGAGATTCTACTCCATGCGGATTATACTCGGAATTTTTGGAGTCTCGCGTAATATGGGGTTTTTCTGTATTTCTTTCGTTTCATTTTTTTTCTTTTGAGTTACGTAAGCGCAACTCTTTTTTCGTGGCAACCGGAAGTGTCTTCGGAATAGTTAATTGAAAAAAAAATGATTTTGGTAATTAAAATTAGAAATTGTACAGAAAAAAACTTATTTTATTCATAGTAATGTTTACGTTGCATTTTCAGCTCATTGCTCGCGATCTTAATCACAATAATAATTGCAAAATTAAATCTTCGTCCTAATTTTGAAAATTCAGTCGTATTTTTTCTCTCGTAGAACAAAATCCGGGTTTTGTTTTCGTTGAGTGAAAAAGAAAAAAAAAGGAATTCTTACTTGTTTGCATGTGGGACTGATAACGTCTGATTCCTGAGATGTTTTTCTGACGGCTATTTTACGATTTGTTTGCTCCCGTGACGCGTTGAATTTTCTATCTTTCCCGGGACATCGTGACGTTTTACGACGCGTATCAAAGAACGAAAACAAAAGCTGCACAATTGTTTCTATTTTCTAATTTCACATAATTTTTGTTATGCTCCAAAAAAATATTGTTTCCGGTAATCGAGATTATTTTTAACTGACAAAATATTGTACGGGGCAAAATGTGATTCGATTTCAAATTACGTGATTTTTATTTTCACTCCCGAGCTAAGGCTCGAATGAAATTGATACTTTTTTAATTCACTTTTCTTTACAATCAAATCACTCATTAATCATTCCTAAAACGTATAAAATGCAAGAAAAAAAAATCGATATTTGCTTCGATAACGAAAAACACTCCTGTTCAAGCATCGAATATGCAAAGATTCTCGACAAATATGTGACATCAAATATTTCGCAATCGGAGCTCGAGGATTTTCGTGATTCAAAAATATGTAAAAACGAAAGAACAATTTCGTTATTAATTTTATCAAAAGTTTTCAATAATAAAATTGATAAATAAATCAATGACGATTGTTCCTTTGTTTCAAGTCTACAAGGACATGCATTTTTTTATTTCTTTCGATCAAGGATAATTTTACTATATGGATATTTGATGAGAATGAGAGACGAGGAAATGAAGTTCGTGTTATCGAATCATTTGATTGTCAAATATGTCAACACAGTTGCAAGATCTTCGAGGTCTTCGTCGTGTGTTATTATCATACGAAACGTCACTGTCGTCGAATCATCGACGAATTTTATTCCGTTTGAATGATCGCAGTAATGTACCCCTTATTCGCCTCCTCCCCCACGTCCCTACCTTTTATTTTACTGCGTCCTTCTGTTCTCGTACGTAGCATCAACTTGGATAATTTATTCGACACAAGATTGCTTATCGCCCGTATCGTGCGAGCATAGATGAGTAAGAATCCGTACCAGGAGAGAACGTCTCGTTATTTGCACCTCCGGTCCAACGTCATTAATTACTCTGCTAATTAATGATTCTTTCAAATTTACGTTCCTATAATTTTTTGTAGATACACTCACGATAATACGACAAGGGATAGTGCATTTTTATTAAAGCAACAATTATGAGTTTCTTTACTCGGATTTTTTTACTTACAATTTTATGTTCAAATTTTTTTCAATAAAATGAATAAATATTGTTGAAAATTTTACATTTTAGTAGATTTTTACTGCATTTTCATTCACGAGTAAAGACGAAATAAAGAAAAGTTTATGGACGTATTTGCAAACCACAATTGCGATAATGTTTCGGAAATTAAGTTGACGTGGATCTTTACACGAATTGCGAATTGATAATAATAATTACAACGAGAATTTTGGTTCAATTATATACGTTTGGTATGGCACGCCGTTTTGCTATTTATTAGCTTCATAAAAATGAAGTCAAATAAAAAATATACTAAACGAAAATTCTTTAAAGGATTTAATATTGTGTCTAGACATAATATTAATTCATCGAATTTATATTCAATTACCACTGAATTAGATATACCATTTAATATTATGTCTGGACATAATTTTAATTCCGAATTAAATTTTACGCTGAGGTGAAATATTTTTTGAGAATTAAAATTATGTACATAATTTTAATTCCTAAACACAAATGATGTACGAAATTTTATTTTAAAATTCGTTCGAATTAAAATTTGGGGTAATTAAAATTTGGGGCAATTAAAATTATATACATAATTTTAATTACGCAAAATTTTAATTACCCCAAATTATGATTCTTGAATTTAAACTATGTACATCATTTTAATTATGTACATAATTTTAATCACCCCAAATTTTAATTCGAGGATTAAAATTATGTACATAATATTAATTCATGAATTAAAATTTAGGATAATTAAAATTATGTACATAATTTTAATTCAAGAATTCGTGAACTCTCCTAGGGAATAGGAACCGTGCGTGTGGGCTATAAGAGCAACACCTATGCTATTTTGCTGTAAAGCTTTGGTAGCGCCCCGCGTATAGCGAACGTCGCCCCAATTGCTGATTGGTGCCAACTGCATAATTAAAATTATGTACATAATTTTAATTCAAGAATTAAAATTTTGGTCAATTAAAATTATGTACATAATTTTAATTTAAGAATTAAAATTTGGGGTAATTAAAATCATGTACATAATTTTAATTCTTGAATTAAAATTTGGAGTAATAAAATTATGTACATAATTTTATTATATACATAATTTTAATTATATACAAATTATGTACATAATTTTATATAATTAATATTATAAAATATAATAATTAAATATATATAATAATTAAAATTATGTACATAATTTTAATTCTCGAATTAAAATTTGGAGTAATTGAAATTTGAGGTAATTAAAATTATGTACATAATTTTAATTACCTCAATTATTAAAATTATGTACATAATTTTAATTCGTTCAAATTTTAATTCATCCAAATTTTAACGGCTCTGTCTACTTTAAAACTTTCAAAAAATCGAATTTTTTTTTGCATTTTTCGAAAGTTTATATATTTAAAAATATTCTCCGAAAATTTCAGAAAGATCAGAACATTCTAAAGGTATTTTTCCATACATTGAACGCTATCTGAGCGCGCTTGTTAAACGTGTTTTCCTTGAAACAACGTTTTCGAACCGCTTGTTGAAAAAATCTCAGAAACTACTGAACTGATCTTTATGAAATTTTAACCACATATTCTGTACACTTATCGCTATATCCCGTACCAGAATTATTGCAAAATTTTAATTTTTACTATATTTTTTGGCAAAAACATGCAAAAAAAACACGTTTTTTAATTTTTTTTTGTCCGCCATTTTGTTATTTTTGCATATAAATTAATATTAGAGGTACGGGATATAGCCACTGTCATACTAAACCTAATACCATTCAATTTTTTGGTTTCAGATGGGCCGTTGTTCAGATTTTTTCAACACCGCACACTTATCTACTTTTTGAGGACTCCTGTTTACCTGGCATTTTCACACTAAAAAAGTGATTAAAATCAATAAAATTTTTTTTTTGTAATTTACGAATGTTTTTGTTAAGCCTAATAAGTTTTATATCAATAAACATAACAGTATTCTTAAAAAAAATAATAAGAATAGCGTTTTTTTCATGCATCCAAAGTAGACCGAGCCCTTAATTCCAGAATACAAAAATAAATGAAATTGAATTTGCAAATATTAATTCATTCAAATTTTTGTTGAGGAAATAATATTTGAATAAATTAAAATTTGAACGCAATAAAATTTGCATGAATTAAAATTATGTAGACTATTGTAACTAATCTAAATTTTAATTGAAGAATAAAAATTATGTATACAATCTTAATAATATCGAAAAATTAAATTAGGCTCTACAATTTAATTCGAGAATTGAAATGATGTACACAATTTTGAGACTCGAATTTAAATTTGAATGAATTAAAATTTTGTACATAATTTTAATTTCCGAATAAAATTTTACGGAATTAAAATTATGTACTTCATTTTAATTTAAACATTTTAATTATGTACATAATGAAAATTGTCAATAAATATTTTGTCTAGACATAATGAAAACTTCATGCGATTTAAAATTTAGTTTAATTCATTGAATTATTATGACTGTGGTATTTCAATTTGACTTTGAAAATTCATTCTGTCGAAGTATAATTTTAATTCACCGAATTTTTATTCGGCCTTAATAAATTTTTGAATCGTCAATTCGTGTGATGTCGTACCATAATATTAATTTACTGAATTATTTTGCGACTCATTAAATTTTAGTCTCACAATTTTTATGACTGTTGGCTGAACAAAAATGCATACATTTTTTCTTATAACATAATAAAAACGAATTAAAATTATGTCTAGACAAAAAATTAATTCAACGTTTTTTGTATCCTTCCCTGTGCATTTCGAATTAATTTTATGTCTAGACACAAAATTAATTCATTATTTTTGCTCTTGACTACATTAAAATGGTTTCGGGGATTATTAGTTTCAGTTTTAATGAGATATTGCATTTTCATTTGAGGTCGAAAATTTCTAATAATAAATAGCAAAACGGCGTGCAATAGTTTGGTTTTAAGAAAAGGGAACATTATCATAGGCGAAACTCGGGCAACTTCGAACAGTTTATACGTATAGATAAAAAAAAATTAAAAAAGAAAAAAACGTGAAAACGATGCCACCATCGTTGCTCCCTTTTTTTTAGGTTACTCTTTATTTTTATTTGTACGTTTTATTTGTACGATTAATTGGCTAAAATTTAAATTGTCCGAGAGTAATCATCGTCCGATGTAAAAAAAAAAAACAGTTTGGAGTAATTTTTGCAAATAATTGAGATCAAATTGTCTCTTACCCGATCAATGTCCTTATCGAATATTTTGTGGTTGAACAAAGTTCGGAAAAAAAATCATCTCCACGTGTTAGTCACATGAGGAGCGTCGTAGAAATGAAAATAATTCGTAAACATACGGTAAACGACGCGAGGGTGGAAAAAAGCAAGTAATATAAAAGGAGAACGGGGCGGCGCGAGTATTAGCGCGAGCGAAGCGAGTAGCTCGAGAGAGCGAATGACGACGACGACGACGACGACGAAAGTGTATTCACGATACAAACGGGCCGGCGAGTAAATACCGCGCGAGCCAAGAGAGTCGAGGCAAAGTCCGTGGGCAAGTTCAGTTGTCTCTGAACCCCCGAACCGGCCGGACGTTTGTGAACGAGTGTCGCCCCCTACACATACATAAAAATCGTCAAAATACAAAACGAAGGAAAAACAAAAAGAAAAACGTTTTTCCTCGCACTCGATTTAAAAGACGAAAATCGTTTCTCTGTTTTAATTGCTCCTTTTTCGTTATACTTTTATTTTTCTTTTCAATTTTTCATTACGTTCGGTAAACTGGAAGGACGAAAATTGTGGAAGAAGAAAAAAAAAGCTCGAGTGACGGGACAATTGTATTATTAATTATTGTTTTTTTTTAATTATTTTTTATTTAACGATAATTTAACGACGAGACTCCGAAGCGTTGATAAAAAATCGTTTTATCGCGAATTTATCGATCTCTTTCTCTCGGTCTCTCACTCCTTGAGCGAACGATTTTTTTTGTGACTCGAAAAATTATTCAAACCGCGGGGTGCTTTGCTTCGTTTATTTATTTATTTATTTATTTTTATTTTTATTTATTATTATTATTTTTTTTTAAATATCTTCTGTTTAACTCCGTTTCCCTTCACTCTTCGTGCTCACGAGGGAGCAAGTGAAGAAGAACCTCCGAGATATCCACCCAACAAAAATCAACGTTTTATCACTTTGTTCTGAAGCCACTTGGATTTTCTAATCATCCGTTAAAACGTGAGTACAAATTTCATTAGTTACAAAACTAATTTCATTATTAAGAAATAATAAACTCAAAAGTAGATACGAAAATGAATCGATTCAATAATTAAATTCCATAAAAAAGCTTCGACGCTTTAAAATTACTCCAAATTGACGAAAATCTCATAATAAAATTATTCACACCCCTTTAAATAAAAAAAATCACAAACATCTTCAAACTTCGAGGAAAAAGAATTGAGATTGAGTAAACAATTTTTTTTTTAATTTCTATTAGACAAAAAATGCAGTAACAAATCCGAATATATCGATTGAAAATTGCAATTGAAAAATTATAAACTTGTGGCCTCGAGCATTTATCCCCGTATTTAGGACATATATATATATCTTTAAATATTTTTTTTCCGCTCGAAGAATCGTTGAAAAATATTGTTTCTCTCGTCACGCACCTCTTTATCTCGTTGTATACGTTGAGTCGCATAAATTCGTCCCGAATGTCTCGTTCACGTCTAAATGAGGCGAACGAAGAAGAGTAAAAAGAAGAAGAAAAAAATGTCAAGCTTTTCTTGAATATTTGTCGCATTTTTTCTTAAGCCACGATTTTGTGCTGTGAATTTCCTTCGCTAATTCGATATCTTGAGCTCCGATCGTTGAGTACAGTAATTTGAACATGATCGTAAAGCGAGATCGAGATTCGTATCGAATTTTTGTTTTTATCATTCTTATTATTATTCCCGGTATATTATTATTATTATCATTTAATTATTCTTTTTTTGTTGATTTTATTGTGATTATTGAAAAGTTAAAAAATATTTTAGAGTAATTGAAAACGAATTTATAATTACTCCAAAATTTGAACGATATTTCTCCCTCATTTAAACCGAATAGAAAAACAATTTTTTAAATTACGTCAAAATTTGTCTTTTGGATATTTTTTCCGAAATTTTTATTGTTACTCTTAATACTATTTTTATTATTATTTTGTTTGAATCGAGATTATTTCTGTGCGATATAAATAAACGTAAGTTTAGCGGTTTTTCACAAATCGACAATCTTCCGGAGAAACAGGATTTTCTTCATTTCGTTTTTATCCTCATTTTAAACTGTTTATCGTATCTTTCGGAAAAATTTCCGGATTCCTTAGGAGCGAGTCTCAGCGACAAAACGGCTAGTGCTTTCACTCGACTTCGATCGGTATATTTGCCACACTGTGCGCGAGAGAAGAATCGTCTTGTAGCACTCGCGATCGTCCGATTACTTAGACCAGACAAAAAGACGAGAGAAAGAAAGAGAAAAAAAGAAAAAAAAAAACAAGAAAAATACGTCAGAATAAGATCGACTTTCTAACGATCGCAGAGCGCCGTTGACCCTTTTTTTTTATTAATTCCTCTCGTCACGTGCTCGCAAAGTGCTCCTCGAAATCACATGACAACCGCCAATTGTTCGATCTATCGATCGATCGATCGATACGTTATTAGTCAAATGAATTTTCGAGATTTGAAATTCATCTCAGTAACTTTGATGAAATTCAAGTTTGCCTCGTTGAAGTTTTACAAATTTCATTTTTCATAAATTTTTAGTTCTGAAAAAATACACGAAGACAAAAATTCATTGCAATTTACTAATAATATTTATTCAAATTATCGCGTTACACTTTTTTTTCGGACTGTGTCAAACGTTCTCTTTCTATTTACAGCTTAACACAGTAAACGTTTGAAACCCTTACCAAGCAAAGTACCGCCCTCGATTATGTGCATCGGTCGATCGAACGGTCAAAATATGGAATACAACAAAAGATCGACAAGGTTTTATTACCTGACTGATTGAGCTACACAATAAAAGTGATACTGTAAAATTCACGAAATATTTAAACCATAATTTTCATTTCGTCTCATACTGACAACGAAATTACAGTGTTACACTGTAAATTTTTATAAATATTTAATGAAATATTTACTACTCATGAATTTTTGTATTTCCATCATAAAAAATGATTGGGGATAATCTGTAAAAAATTCAACAAAATCAGTAATTTTTGTCGCTTTCTTCGACAAGGTCCGACAAAAATTTGAAAACACAGTAATCTGTAATGGAATTTTCTTTATGTAAATGATTTTCTTTCTTATGAAAAAAAAATTGTATTGTTATAAAAAATTGCTGATTAATTTGTACTTGACCCTCTTAAAAAGACTCAAGGTTTATCATCACGATTATTGATGACTCGTAGGATGAATTTTCTGTCTTTTTTTGGTCGTTCGATTGTCCCATATGGGACAGAAAAAATCGTCATCTTTTTTTTTTCAAATTTTTTGGAGGCAACTCGATCATCGTGCATGAGAAAACGTGGCGAAAATATTTTTTTCCAGTTCGATTTTTTTTAAACAATCGTATTAATTGGCAAACTAAAAATAAATAAAAAGTTAAATTTACGAAATTTTAATTTCATTCGATAATTAGCATTAATTTAATGAACATCAGTTTTTTGGTAAAGTCATTTATAAATATTCCATTTCCGGTAGGATCACTCGAGATGAATTTTGAAGATACATTTTTTTTTCAACGTACACATAAAAATTGTACGTGTAAATAAATTTGCAAAAATACTCAAAGTGAAATAGACTCGACAAGCCTTTGCTTGATGACTCTCAGTCTCGTCTAGTGAGTGAGTCCGAATAAGAATAGCAAGAGGGAGAGAGAAAGAGAGAGAGAGAGAAACTACCTGTTGATTCAACTAGGACGTTGCTCCGTCTCTAGTATTTATTTTAATTTCCTTGTCTCTTTAATTTCGGCACAGGCAAAGAGTACCATAATTAATTAAAAAAGTAATTACGTAAAAATTATATTTCCGGAACGAATTGGTGAGTTTTTTCGATCGTACAAAAAATCGTGCGAGAATTAAAAAAATAACATTCTTGTTTACGTGATTTTTCACTTTATTTTATTTGTTTATTTCCTTCTGTATTATTATTATTTGTTTATTTATTTTATTTATTCGAGAGTATAATAAATTCCGCGTTTTAGTTGTGAAACGTCGCGAATGCGCAGAGTTGGAACGCTTGTTCATGCACCTTCTCCAGTTTCAATCCTTTCCAGAGACTTTCTAAATCGGCCGAGAGCGATCGATGCCACACCGTGTGTGACGGCCACCAGATTACATATATACGTGCATAAATATGTTCTTTTCTAGACTATCTATATACCTTCGTAAATATATAAATAAACACACACATATATATATATATATATATATAGCTACGAGGTATATACTTAAAATGAATAGTAAACACATAGTACATTGTCGTGCGAATACAAACGTGACTACACGAGGACTATCGTCTGGTCTATTAACGTATTCAACGTGCGAGATGGGCTCAACGCATTTGCCAAGAGCTTAGATCGAAAAAGAGAGAAAAAACGAAAAAAAAGAAACGAATGAATCAACACAATGAAGAATTGAATTAATAGTAGCAAATCATGAATTATTTTCGTATGACTCATTAATTACGATATGGAATTTTCATATTTACTATTTATTTACTTTTTATATTATCCTTAGTTATTATTTTTAATTGTTGTACTCGTTTTTTTAAATATTTCATTGTGTATTGTTTCTTTTTTAAATTGATTTCCTGGCTCGTTACCCTTGCGATTATCTGCATCGAAAAATCACGGATACAAAAGATCGGCAGTGTCGTGGAAAAGACAAAGGCAGCAAAGATCGACTCGACCTGCCTCGGTCGATGTTTTCTTTTCGATTCTCTCTCTCTCTCTCTCTCTCTCTCTTTCTCTGCTTCTTGAGCTGGTTCGCCTTGCCTCCGTTAATTACCGCGTATCAATGCAGCCACACATATCGACACACGTTCACGTAGATTTGCAAAAATGATAATATTTGAAAAAAGTTATTAAAAACAATGTAAAAATGGTGTTTTTCATGTGTTCAAATAACAATAATCGATGAGTTTTGAAAAAAAAAAAAAAAACACAATTTTTATCGATCGAGACCATACGAGAGTATAATTTCGATCGACGTTTATCATCCGTGTACGTTCTCTCGTATTTGCTCAAAGTAACTCGTGAAAATTACGACTCATCCGTATAGTCACGTTTTCATTCGCTAAACAAAACAAAAAAAAAAACAAAAAAAAACGAAGCACAGACGTCGAAGGAATTTGCCATAATGTTTCATTCGCGAGTACGAAATCATTCGTTATTTAAAATTCCCGGAACAACAATTGAATCAATCATTTTTTAATTAATATTACATACACATAAATACATAAATTAAAATCGTTCTTAAAAATACTCACATACGATAAAATAATTCATATTTATCCAGAAATAAACTAAGTCCCTCCTAAAATCATTAATCCGTCAGAATTTACATTCACAAACCTGATTGATCACTTTTTAATTAAATTTACACACGCACTCGCATGAATATACATTTGTGTTTTTATTTTGTAGCTTTTTTTCTTTTCGGCTCGTTATTCATTGTTACGTAAAACGCGTGGAATCTATGACATAATTATTATACGGGGACTTGATTCGAGATGACGACGACAGTCCCGCTCGTACAGTGCAATGCGCTGACTCGGCTATATGCTCGATTCCCTGCTTGAGGCTCGCGAGGTTTTAAGAATAAAGAGGGGCAAATACGATTCACCGGAGTATTGTGCATTTCTAGATATAACATTTATACATATATACATTTTTTTCCACGTGTGTTTTTTTATATACATTTGTATACAGGCAAACATATGTGCGTTTATATTTGTATGTACAAATTGATGCGAGTGGTCACATTCAATTTGTAACAGAGAAGGTACACTCGTTCGAAGACCGATCACGACCAGACTCGTTTATATATATCTGTACACGTGTAACTTACCTGATGAGAGCATGAGAGGCGCGAGTGGAATTATTAAACTGGGACTCTCGGCTCACTTATTTATTTAGATATGTATATGTGGAAATGGCTGTGCGTTTGTATCAGCAATACGTTTTCCGTATTCTTAACATCGAGTCTATTTTCTCTCTACACCGATTTGCAATTTTCTTTACTTTTCTTTCATTTAGCAGGAAATTGCTGAGTTTTTTTGATTTTTTGGAATAATTAATTATAGGGAAATTTTAGATTTGTTGCTTTCTTATTGATAATTGAACGATAATTGTGATGACGTTTCATTGGGTTTTTTAAATCATTGAATTTAATGATCATCTTTTTATGAAGTGAAGTTTTTGTTCGATTAAATGTCATTTTAATTATTGGGTTAGTCTGTTAACGGGTTGTACCTAATTGTGCTCGAGAAAATTCAGATATTTTTTTATGATTTTTTTTAGCCATATTAACATCATTTTATTGAAATACACTATACAATATCAATTACTACATATTTTGAGGCACTTGTATAAATTTTTTTATGAAAAAATTTTTACTAATGAGGGAAATATGGCCGTTATCCTAAAACACCTTTTTTTGAACATGCGCTCGTGGTGAGCATAATATCTCTGGAACAGCTCATTTGAAATAAAAAAAACCAAAAAGATTTCGTTAGTATGATACTATACGCTCTTCGCGAACGAAGGATTTAACGAAATTTTGATTTTTTTAAAAATGTCGTCGATTTTTCCGAAAAGTTTGATTTTTCAGGTTCCAAAAATGAGGTTTTTTGACCCAAAATAATATAAATTTTGATCTAAATGAAAATTCTTTTGTTCACGAACAAGCCATTATAATTAGAAACAAGCTCGTGAAAGATTCAAATCGAGCGGTTAAATTGCTTTCGAGAAATCGTACTCATCGCAACAACATTTTTTAGAAAACATGATTCCGAGATAATGGCGTTTAAGGGGCCAGTCCACTTTGGAGCCACGAAAAACGCTATTTTCGCGATTTTTTTTGAGGATTTTATAAAAGATATGAATATAAAACTTGCTGGGCTTGATAAATAAAGTCTTGAAATACATAAAAAAAAAAATTTTAATTCATTTTAATTCTTTTTTAAGTACAAAAACTATAGTTTAACGTAACGCCTCAAAAATAGGTAGGCTAGGTAGCTCCATCACAACTCGGCAACGGCTTGTCTGAAATAAAAAAATCAAAGTCCATTAGATTCAGTATGACACCAGCTACAAAATGACCCTCGGATATAAAGTTTTATCAAAAAATAAAAAAATGGCAAATGAAAAACGAAAAAAGTAAAAAAAAACGCGTTTTTTCGCAGTTTTTCACAAAAAAAAGAGTAAAAATCAAAATTTTAAAACCATCGAGGGTCATCTTGTTGCGAATCATATTTACAATATGTGATTCAAATTTCAAGAGAATCGGTTCATTAGTTTTAGAGATACGATGGAGCTAGATTTTGAAAACGTTGTTTTGAGAAAAACGCGTTTGAAGTTTATACGCTCAGGTAGACGAAATGAGGTCCTCACGTTCGGTTAAAAAAAAAAAATACTTAGAGAGCTCGGATATCCATAAAATTTTGATACAATATTTCTGAATGTATGTGCTTTTGAAAACAGTAAAAAAAATCGATTTTTTGAAATTTTCAAAGTGGACTGGTCCCTTAAAGTTTTGAGTTCGCTGTGCTCGGAGACTCGCACTCTCAGGTAGCGAGCGCAAAATTTTTTATTTTTATTGTTCCTACGTATACCCTTGCAGGTTTTTACGAAGCCATTCCATCTAACCCCCAATTTCCAATTTAACTAACTTCTAATTTCCAATTTTCCTAAGTTTCAAATTTCTGAGAGACCCCCCAAGAGTGTTGCCTACAGCCACTCTTTTTTAATGCACTACTGTATCGCATTTGCATGAGAGCCAAGGGAAACTGTGGAAAACCCGGTCGTTACAGGCGGCTATATTTTTACTAAGTTTCAATTGATTAGCACGATCAGAAACTCTCAGAAAAACTGTCTCCCGCTCAGCGATTGATACGCGAGCCGATGCATGACTAACCGGTCACCCAACGAAATATTGGCCTCGCCCGAGGCTGCTTAAGGGCTAAAATCACTGTAACGGCCTCAAAAAATGCCTTTTTTCGACAATTTTTTTCGGGTCGAAGGAAAGGTAATAGAATAATAATATTCGGGGGAGTTATTAAGCATATATTTAACTGTACAACAAAAAATTATGATTGAAAAATATTTAAAAATGGCGAAACCAGAGCCATTCCCGCGAGGCTTGTTGAATTCGAGGCGCTCTGCGACACGCAGTGTAACTGGTGCAATTGTTGATCTGGAACAAAAAAAAACCTTAATCTAGACACTCATAGCTAGTGAAGTACGTAGGGGATTTTGAAAATATTCATTTTTGTATTATTGGCGAGTGTTTGAATGAAGAGGTTCAATTTTCGACAGAAAAAAGGCGTAATTATTTGTTGATAAAAAATGTTTAAATGAACTTATCGAAAATTCCGTACGTATTTCACTTCGAAATGTTATTTTTAAGATATTGTCAAAAATTCAAATGAAAAGAATGAAAATTGTTGGAGTTATGCTGCGTGCCGTTTTGAAAAATCGTGTTTCGAATAAAACGCGTTTAAAGTTTTGAAACGTGGTACTGAAATGACCGACGCGTTCGGGGAAGAGCCCGAAATTTCAATGAAAATTTTTTTTTTCAGGTATAAACCTTTTTGCCTCATATTCAAGAGGGTTCAAAGTATATTTTAAACCAATAAAAAAAATCTATTTTTCGAAAATTCTACAGTGGTTTTACCCGTTAACTTTGGAGATCGACGGAGTCACATACCGACCGCGCACCTATCGCCGCCGGTATAGCGCGCGTAAATATATTCGTTCTAGTGCTCAGATCCTTATAATATTTTGGGAAAACGTTCTTAAGGTGATGTACTTTGAGAAAATGCAAAAAAATTCCCATTTTTTCAACCCAAACAACTAGATGTAACCCCTTAATATTGATTGTATGTGTTTTTGTTTATTGTTTTACTATTTTAATGTAATGGCATAAATTTTTGAAAGATTGTCTGGCTGGAATGTTTTTCTTTACTTCCACGAAATGCATTATTCAAAAAGTCTGCAAATATTCAATTTCCAAAGTTATTGTATCGTCTGCGACCCCTTCGTCTCTCTCTCTCTCTCTCTCTCTCTCTCTCTCTCTCTCTCTCTCTCTCTCTCTCTCTCTCTCTCTCTCTCTCTCTCTCCCTCTCTCTCTCTCTCTCATACGTAATATCTTCGTGGAGATGAAACGTTCAACCGGTATTCACCGTTAATGACCAGCACCTAACAAGGTCTGCGAAAAGCGGTCGCTTCGACTAACTCGTCGGTTTATTTATAAATCGTTGATAAATATATGCACACTTTTATCAGCGGATATAATGCACGCTATTTTTTCACGGAATTCATGAATGCTCGTGCCCCAGGCTAATATATGCACCAGTGCAATTTTTTAATTACGTTATTTTTACTCGTTCATATTTTTTCGTTATTTATTTAATATTTCTTATGGATTGTTTCACGCGGTTATTATTAATGGAATTTTTTACTCAATTTGTAATTAATTCAATTATTAATAGATCAACATTTTTGTGAGAAAACCACAAAAAAAAACACTTTTTGGTACTTTTTCGACACTCTCTCATTGAACGGTTGAGAAGCCATTTTTTTTGAGAAATTCTTTGAAAAACTGATCAAAACACGAATGAAATGATTTTTCGTTTTTCTCGATATTTTCTGTTCATGCTGAAGTTATTTATTCAATATTTTTTATGGATTGTTTGATTTGAATTAATTTAATTATTAATAGGTCAAAGTTTTCATGAGAAAATCCCCAAAAAACACTTTTTGGTACTTTTGCGACATTCTCTCGTTGATCGGTTTAAAAGTCAATTTTTTTGAAAAATTCTCTGAAAAACTGATCAAAACACGAAGAAAAACAATTTTTGTTTTTCCCGATATTTCTATTTTTAAGAAAATTACAGCGCGTTGAAAATTCAAACAAATTCACTCCCATCGCGACCCCTCCGGAGCCGATTTTCGAAAACTCCCAAAAAACCGAAAAAAAATAACCGAATGGCGAATGGAGACGCCGAAATTGACATTGGCTTATTGAGAAGGATTTTCACAGACTTTGAGAATGGTGTCAAAATAAAAGGAGGATTGTACCTTTGAAACAAACGTGTAAGATGAGCCAGGGGCTATGAGAAAATAATAGATTTCCGGGTTCATTGAATCGCTGCTGTTCTTGCTGAAAGAATGAGATGAACAAAAAAGGGTCGTTTGATTAATCGTTACAAGCTCGAGAAGAATTTTAATTGAAAGAGGTGGAAAAAAGGCACTAATCGTTGGCACAATTAAATCGCGAACACAGTAATTAAATTAATTACGTTAATAAATTATTGTAAATATAAGAATAACGATAACAGCATTTTGATTTTCTGAATTTAAATTCGTGTCATAAAATCTCCTGATCGAAGAAGACTCGATGTAAGAATCTTTTCTTTTTTTTCCAAACGATCGGATCATTATTTGAATTATTCTGGTGTCAGACACGTGTGTATCTCGTGATGATTCACAGTAGTTATATTATTTATCGTTATCCCAGTCGCGTTTTCTCTCGTACCACGAAAAAGTATGTATCGAGACAAAAAAAAAGTCATAATGATAAAAATAATGAAAATAATTTGTCCCTGGAGCAAATACGAGAATGCGAGAAAGAAACTCGATCGTCGTGTATTATCATTGATATTTTAAGGTCGTGCAAACGTCTTGAAAACAGAAAAAAACTAATAAAAAAAAATCGTATATAAAAAAAATGTGCGCATCGAGTTTTTTTTATGCATTCAATATTTTATTATTGCGTACGATAATTTAAAAAAAATAATTTCTCACTTCGTACAAAATGCAAAAAAGTGGATAAAATTATCGTCTATGGAGAAACGATTTTTTTTTTTCATACGTGCATAAATCAACGTGTACTGTAATGTCGATTACGTCACTGTTTTTTTACCACTCGATCGATGGATTCGTAATTTTGCGATTTTTTTTGCCCATATTTATAATGTTGTGTTTATTATAATAGTTATATGCTGAATCTTGAGATAATATTCAAGGATCGACACTTGACTCTCACGATTTGTGTATCCTTCGGTCGAGACGTCTTCCTGGGCGTCCTTCACCTCGTGTCGTAAAACGAATGTTAAAAATAAACATTTCAGGGAAATACTCTGTTTAAAAAAAGTAAAAATCAATAAAATAATCATTAATTCTGAAAATACTTTGAAACGGATGTTTTAAGAAACTTCAATTAGCTCCAATTAGTGCTAAAAATTAATTGCAATTAAATACCATATCCGTGATGAAAATAGCTCAAAAACGTGATTGATTTTATTCCAGAAGAAACATATTTTTCTTGCTTATTCGTAATGTTTTATTGAAATGCAATAAATCGATGTAAACATGCAATAGACGACATAAACACATGAAAATATAATATATAAAATATGTGGCATTTTTAACGATTTGTGTACATCTATGTTAATTTATGTACACAAATCCGTTCGATTTTCTCTTTACTTACAGACATATATCTATTGATCGAATTCTCGAGTGACTCTGGCTCACCTTGTGGTCACGAGCCCGAGTAGGTATATTATTATATACGCTTTATAAAGTTGTAAAGATCCATCGATCGCGTACGATCGATCGAACGGTCGGTCTCAGGCCACAAAGACTCTGCGACCTTCCCGTTTCTCTTCTCCCCCCCTAATTTTCCACTTTACTCTCGTACGGATATATCATAACATATGTGCCACCCTAAGCCATATAATTTCAATTATAAAAATATACAGTCATAAATTATTCGTCGATCAATAAATACTGATCGCGATTAGTTTTTTTTTTTTTGTGATTTTATCGCCATTTTAATTGTGCACTTAAATAATCGTTTCTTTTGTCTCATTCGTGATGAGTTTTCTACATAATTTATTGAATTTAGGCATTTTTTTAAATCATTTTAAGAGTCGATGATGTTTTTTGTCGTTTTTTGTCTATTTTTTAAATATTCTTTTTGAAATTTTTTTTTCTGGTCAATATTTTGTTATTTTAGTTGAAGAATTTTTTTAAACTTTATTTACGACAGTAGATGACACGTACGAATTTTTTTATTGAGGCTGATTGATAAAAGAAATTATTCGTTGATCAATAAATAATGATCGTGATTATTTTTTTTTGTGATTTTATCGACATTTTAATTGTGCATTTAAATAATGGTCTCTTTTGTCTCATTCATGATGAGTTTTCTACATAATTTATTGAATTTAGTCATTTTTTTAAATCATTTTAAGAGTCGATGTTGTTTTTTGTCATTTTTTGTGTATTTTTTAAATATATTTTTTGAAATTATTTCTTTTTCTGGTCAATATTTTGTTACTTTAGTTGGGGAATTTTTCTAAACGTAATTTATGATAGTGGACGACACGTGCGATTTTTTTTATTATTAAGCCTGACTAATAAAAGAAATCAACATGTTTATTTCTATTTTTCATTTCTCTCGATGAACACGCCATATTTAAATATTATCTCTGAACCTCTCCTGCGCTCATTAATTTTTCCGTCTCGTAAGCATTTGCGAAGATTCTGAGCCGCAAAAAGTTAATGGTCCTATCAACGACGCTCTCTGAATTCACAGCCGACTCAATAATTGTGAAGATGTTGAAATATTCACGAGCGTTAATTCCTCCCGGTGTCTGTGCTTGCTTAGAAAAAAAAACAGGTGAAAAAAAATGTATTCTACGCAAATAGTCACTTGTGACTCATACTATCATTATTCAAATTCAATCTTTTTATTTAATTCCCATTTGCAACATTGCAAAAAAAAAAAGAAGTATTATTAATCAATAATGACAAAAATTGATTTATAGTTTGTTCAATTTTATTCATTCTGATTTGAAATTTATTATATCGATTGTCCACATAAAATAACATCATTGATAAATGTATTCTCAAATCGATATAAACTTATTGCAACCATTGGAAAAAAGCATCAATCAATGACGACAAAATTTGTTTTCATTTTTTTGTACTGTCAGAAATGGAGTATTTTGAACACGTTTTTTGTATTTAAAAAAATGCACATTTTGTGTTTGCTTTTTTGATTGCTCTAATGGAAAGGAGTATACATACGTGTATATGTGTGCATATCAATACTACATGTATATATAAACACGCGCAATCGCGTTAATAATCGTTCGATAAGCGGCCAAGTCTTGATGAGTCAGCCTGCTTAGTGTACTCGTTTAATGGGCAACCATGCATTGGCCACTTTCGTACATAGTGTAGCACATAATTTGTGTTTTCACATGTACGTTAACATAGAGGCATTCCACGTGAGAATTTAATCGAAAAACTCGATCGCGTTTATTTTGGTACAATTTTTTGTTGTGTGACAAAAAAATAACAAATTCGAGTTGGCAAACAATTTTTTTGTTCAAATACAAGAAGTTTATTCGTTTATTTTTTTCCACTCTTAGATTCGTTGTACATTTTATTCTCTCGATCTCTCCATCTTCAGTTAAATAAATGGCACGAATTCCAGTCTGTTAAAGTCCAAAAATGTCACCTCGATTTTCCACGTAGCACTAAAACCATAATCTCCTTTGTTTCGTTCCTCTCTCTCTCTCTCTCTCTCTCTCTCTCTCTCTTTCTCTCTCTCTTCCTCTTCCTTTGTTTGTTTATTTCTATGTAATCGAGACTCGGTAACTCGGTCGTCGTGCTCGAAATTCACTACAAAGACTCTGGCAACCGAAACAATATTTATTTTAAATCTCTTACATACGATAGTTTGTCGTACGTCTTTCAACGCAGCAGTTTTGAAAACAGGATATATAGATATGAATGAAATATTGAATTTCTACATTGAATATTATTAATAAATAATAAATCGTTAACAATAAATTAATAAGTATTGTCTCCAATTGAAAAATATTATACGTGTTTAGTTTTATAG
Source organism: Rhimphoctona megacephalus (assembly GCA_963989365.1). NCBI lineage: Eukaryota > Metazoa > Arthropoda > Insecta > Hymenoptera > Ichneumonidae > Rhimphoctona > Rhimphoctona megacephalus. The sequence continues at coordinate 24,411,423 of OZ022418.1, read as the reverse complement.
AAAAAGAGAGAGAGAGAGAGAGAAAAAAATAAATAAATTACAAACTGGCCTCAATTAAAAATACTTTAATTGATATCCTTCCTTGTTTATTTTCACATTTCTCTAATATATTCCTCATTTCCTGCAAACGATAATACATTAACAAAAAAACTCTTACGTGGAGCAAAAAAAATCAATCTTACTTGAATGTCAGTCCACGTCTTGATTGCGATAATTAATTTATTGACTGTAAATTCTAACCCAATGGCTATAAATTTGTTCTATGTATTTTTTTCGCGATAAGACGGAGACAGAGAGAGAGAGAGAGAGAGAGAGAGAGAGAGAGAGAGAGAGAGAGAGAGAGAGACAGAGAGAAATTCACGCACTCTTTCACAACATCGATAAAACACACTTGTTCGCAAATTCCAAAGTGTCACCTACATTCGCCTCGAATACGTGTCTTTAACAGTTTTTCTTTACTATCCTTTTTTTTCATTTTTTTCTTCAAATCCTTTTGCTCGAACAATCTGGATACGAATGAAGAAAACAACACGCAGTTGGATTAATGACGAGCAGTATATGAGCATTCAATTTCACAAATGTCAGACGTAATTGGAGGCGCATTGCTACACTGGTCTCCGATTGAATTCAAGCATATTTTACACATGTTTACAAAAAAAAAACACTACATCAAAAAAAAAGTTCTATTTAAATCTACTAGGATCGTTTATTCGAATTTTTTAAATTTGAATCAATAAAATTTCTATTTGTTTCAACTAGAAAGCTGTATTTAAATCAAGTAGACAATGCTATTTGGGTCCGTTTATTCGAGTATCCACGTTAAAGTTTCTTACTCCGGCCACCACGTGGCGCAGAGCATCGAGGCATTTCTCACATACGAATTGCGCTCTAGATATGCATAAATTGCGGCAATCAAAGTAGTACTATTATTCTGACTGACTATGGGTGAGTTGTTTCAACTTCTAGATAAGCATATTTGGCAATTAAAGGTCTGCAAGTCAATGGTTTTAACTGCCAGATAAGCTACCTAGAAGTTGAAACAACCCGCCCTATGTCTCGGAAAACGAACGTGAATTTTTGTATCTACCCAGGGTCGCAGACTCATGAAAATATTATTAAATAATATCGTATTATTCATATTATAAATATTATAAATTATCGATGCCGGATCGTTAAAAAACAATCGATTCATCGTATCGAATCGAATTGTAATCCAACGAATCAATCCCCATACAACATTTATGCATAAGACATCTTATTTGAGGTCTTATGTCCGCTTCGTAGACGTCTTTATGGCTGCTGTCGTCTTTTAGACGTCTATGATGTCGACATAAGACCTCAAATAAGACGTCGTATGCATAAATGCTGTATAGGATAATACCATTAAGTAGGAAAATATCGATCTCGTTAGCATCGATTTTCATTACCCATACAGCATCGAAGTCTTAATTGAGGTCTTATGCATAAATACTGTGTGGGTAAGGTTGTTGCTAAATCTTTTTGGAGGGTGGAGGAAAGAGACGAAGCTCCTATGCTTATGCATTGGGTGACGTCAGCAATGCTAACTTATAAAAGTTGAATATTAACGATGTGTACGAACAAATAATGCAAAAATTTCCAACTATATAGTAATAATCTTAATTATTATTTACATATATGTTCATTTTAATTAGTCAGGATTATTAGAAAATTAAAATTCGATAATTTAATATCGCGCGTTTTTTGGTCATGCGCGGTCGTTAGATTGGATTCAGTGAGGCCTGTGACACCTGTTTTACATGTTCTGGCGCGTGTTTTTATAGGTTATGTCGGCGTCAACGAAAAATGACGATAAACTGAAAAAAAAAAAATATTAGTACGTCACTAAATTGTCGATAGAAAGAACGATTCGTTCGTGCTCATTGCTACAAGCATCGCACCAACGTTGAGAAAAATAATAAAATGAAATGAAAAAAGTTCTCATTACTTGCATTTGATTGTAACAAAATTCAAATCACCGCGGTGATTCTTCTTTGATTATTTGTGCTATAGCCGTAGCTGCGACGTTGCCACATTCCAACAGAGATTTCTCAATTAGCCTCACTTTTTCGGAAAGTTGTTGTTTATTTTTGATGATTTCTCGTTAATTAATTCGATTACCTATCTGTTTTTTTTGTTAACATTGATCTACATGTTTTACTCGATACGGTACTCGTTTTTTGAGTAAGTTTCTTCATTTTTACGGACGATATTCGCAAAAAAGTACGAGGGTAGTGGCTTTATCCCATACAACTAATGCAATAGAGTAACATTTTTCTTGAATTTCAACAATTAATTTCTCTAAAATGAATGCGTTAATCTGCGTTTTCCTTTCGCCAGTATATTCGGGAAACATACTTTAACAAATAGTAAAATTTTTACGAAGATCGATTTCCCTCGAAATTTTTTAGCAACAACCTTAAATTGATATGAAAAATGGAAAATATAAAATAAAATAAAAGAAATTGAAAATCAAGGATACTTTTATTATATGGATACGAAAGTAACAACCACCGTGTCAAGAATAAACATTTTTATTTATTAGTTCAAACTAAAATACATACGTAAAAAAATGTAAGCGTTTATACATGTAACCAGTCTCGTTCTCATTTATATCGATGGATACTTCTATATCGTTTTTCTTTTATTTCCTTTGGGGTACAGAAGTGACATATCAGTTTTTAAAATTATAATCGATCTAGCAATCAAAAGATCAATTCAGGTAATTAATTGCTTAGAAAGAATCGATTAAAAAAATCGATTATTGGTCGGACAAAAATCGATTCTTACGAAAATTGATTCTTGGATCAGCATCTCTATTATAAATATTAATATAAATATTATTTTAATATCAACTTTCATATTCATCACAATTTTTAAGATAAAAATATGTTCGATTTTAATATATGTATTTAATTTTTCATTAATCAAAAATATAAAAATATTGTGATAAAAAAAAATAATTTCTTAAGGAAGTAACGCAGGAAATAGAATTGATGGACAGACAAATACCAAACTTGGCAGAATGTTCGATTATAATATAAAAGAAACTCATACAAATTTTTAAGGTCCGAGGTGGGTTTTTACGCGAGATATTTATAATTTTGTTTATCTCTTTGCAAGCCAATTCAACATGGTCTCTTATGAGAAATCACGGAGTTAGCGCTACATTATTCCTCATATCTTCGTAATTGATGGATAGATCAAGACGAAATTTAAACAGCAGAGAGATGAAATACTTAGAATCATTTATCTGGCTTAAAAATATTGAAAGGTGACTTATGACAGGAATAATAAGAACCATAAAAAGTACTCATAGCAAATTTTCGGACCTTTGCTCGAAGTGCTGCAACGTCGCATATTTGAGGTTATGAGCGCGCATTTTGAAATTTCAACGTATGTAAAAGTTCGTGCCGGCTGACTGCTACATATTGTTATAATTTTGTGTTTTTTGTTTACATGACATATTATATTTAATATCAATAGAATAAATAAATAAATTACATATTCAAAAACAATTTTATTTTTCATACGTATTATCTTACATATACGTAGAATATTTTTTAACTCAAATAATATTCGTAATATTATATAACACAGTCTCAATTACTTTTCAAATAATTGAGATACATATACACTTGAAATCTTTTTGTTATCACGCAATGATGTGCTCCGAACGTTTCTGCCTGCTTCATGCAGATTAATTCTAGCCCGGTACACCTTTTCGGTAACTATTTTACCTTTCCAATAAAATCTCCGCTTTTTTTCTTTTGGCATAACGAACTCGCAATTAAATTAAACGAAAATTCACTGACACAGCTGATGAGCTGTCAACGGCATATGCAATGCTTTGAACACGCATATACACGCGCACACATATCAACCGAAAGCGACGTTGCCAAATTAAGTACTACTTAGGTCAAATTTTTTTATGACTAGGTGGGTAGTTGCGTTCCTTCCTTAAAGTTGAACAGACCTCTATTTGAACGTGAGAAAAGGAAAACAAATTATTTGATTTAACTGGATCCTAGTTGAATCGACTAGATGTTTTTTCTGGGTGTATTTACGACGATCTCTTGTTTTTTTTACATTTTTTCTTTCGTAATTAAGGGGCCAGTCCACTTTGGAGCCACGAAAAAAGGCTATTTTCGCGATTTTTTTTTGAGGATTTTATAAAAGATATGAATATAAAAGTTGTTGGGTTTGATAAATAAAGTCTTGAAATACATAAAAAAAAATTAATTCATTTTTATTCATTTTTAAGTACAAAAACTATAGTTTAACGTAACGCCTCAAAAATAGGTGGGCTCGGTAGCTCCATCACAACTCGGCAACGGCTTGTCTGAAACAAAAAAATCAAAGTCCATTAGATTCAGTATGACACCAACTATAAAATGATCCTCGGATATAAAGATTTATCAAAAAATAAAAAAATGGCAGATGAAAAACGAAAAAAGTAAAAAAAAACGCGTTTTTTCGCAGTTTTTCACCAAGAAAAAGAGTAAAAGTCAAAATTTTAAAACCATCGAGGGTCATCTTGTTGTGAATCATGTTTGCAATATGTGGTTCAAATTTTAAGAGAATCAGTTTATCAGTTTTAGAGATACGATGGAGCTAGATTTTGAAAACGTTGTTTCGAGAAAAACGCGTTTGAGCGCGCTATACGCTCAAGTAGACGAAATGAGGTCCTGACGTTCAGGTAAAAAAAAAAATACTTAGAGAGCTCGGATTTTCATAAAATTTTGACACAATATTTCTGAATGTATGTACTTTCGAAAACAGTAAAAAAAAATCGATTTTTTGACATTATCAAAGTGGACTGGCCCCTTAATTACTCGATATCGATTATTTTATTTTTTAATTAAGGCGTCTTCTCACTTTGGAAATTTAAAAAAATCGATTTTTTTTTTTTTTTAAATTTTGAAAGTACATATCTTCAAAAATGTCATCTCGAAATTTCATAAAGATCGGACGAGTCTAACTACATTTTTTGGCGACCGTTAGGTGACTACCTGAGAGTACCCGGCGATCCCTCCAAAACTTTAAACGCAGTTATCTCAAAACAAGGTTTTTCGGTGCTTTGTTGATGAAATTTCGGAAACTATCCGGCCGATTGTCATGAAATTTGAATGACATATGCTTCATAGTTATGGCTATAGCGCATATCATCAGATTTTTTAAATTTTGATTTTAAGAATTTTTTTTTTACAAAAAACTGCAAAAAAATCGTGGTTTTTTTTTACTTTTTCGAAAAACGTGCGCCATTTTGTTATTTTCGCGAATATCAAAAATCTGATGATATGCGCTATAGCCACTGACATACTGAATCTAAAACAGTTTTATTTTTTTGTTTCAGACAACCCGTCTCGGAGATACCATCAACAAGCCACGACCATAACATTTTTACACGGGTTTTTCAATGCTACTGATGTATTATAATAATTGTTTAAAAAAATAAAATAAAAATTTTTTCATGTACTTGAAAGATGTGTTTATTACATAGGATCCGTTTTATCCCATAATTTTAAGCAAAAATCCTCGAAAAAAAATCGCAAAAACAGCCTATTTTTGAGGCGCTTAAAGTGAGAAGATGCCTTAATTAAAAGAAGTTTGCTCGGACTGTGTGATTCAAATCCGTGTAACTAATCGTTCCATTTATAAAATGTAGGTTGTTCGAGGAAAGTATTAAAAGAAATATCATTTGAAAGCGAATTAATGGTTAGATATTCTTCAAACTAACTCGATTGGCTTTTTATCAGTTAAATGCGCTTCTTCTTTGTACAAGAATAAAGTGTATGTTCTTTTGGCATTTAAGAATTACACGAATTCATAGTACAATAATGTTTTCAGGGGTAATTAACTTGCCCATAGACTGGACGATAATTGAGCATCACTTAAACAATTTTCGTCACGTTGTACATTCTACTTTTGTACGTAACGATGGATCGCGAGTTTTTCAGGTGCCTAGAATCGTTTTATATCGTAGTATACAGGGAATTTCGTGTTTTATCAACAATTTTCCATTAAATCAGTAAATTAATCAATAAAAACAAAATTTATCATTAAATTTGTTAAAATAAAAAATGGTAAATTATATTAAAAGTTGTTTGTATATTTATGTGTATGTGTCACGTGGAAAAAGGGGTCGACGATTGTAGAGAAAAATAATAAGACAATTAATCTTTTGCATCTGTGCCAAACAATGTGTCTCTTTGAAATGTCGATTATCTGACTCGCAAAAGGGCACAAGTCCGATGTTTTAAGACGTAAAATTACGTGGTTAACGTCATTCGATTCGACCAAAAGCGCGATGTCAGTGGCCAAGTAAAAACACACACAGGAGACAGTCACATATTTTTCTTGTTGCCTTTTCTTTTCACCCAGGAGCCTCTTTTTATAACTGCTCGGTTTGCCAACCACGAAGAAGGCTGTTGGCAAGGACGACCGCATTAATAAACGCGCACTCTTTGCAATCTTCTTCTTCTTCTTCTTCTTCTTCTTATTCATTTTTTTCCTACTCTTTTTTTCTCTTCGTGGATTTATTATTTCTCGACAAGCTTTTATAAAATAACTCAGTTTATTGCGTTAGCCAATTAATCAAGAAACGTGCCATCTGAAAATAAACAGAGAGAGAGAGAGAGAGAGAGAGAGAGAGAGAGGGAATGAAAATTTCGAGATATTTGAAAACTCTTTGACGAATAGCTCATCCGTTTCTAAATAAATAAAAAGTTGCATTTTTTAATTGCATTTCGATGCCACGAGAATTTGCAACGTTTAATACTTTTTAATGTTTGAACGTTTAATCGCCCGAGGCCATTGTTTCTGTTTGGTCAGTCGATCGAAGAGTTCTTTAACGCTTGAATGTATTGGCGATTCGTGCATCGCCAAACGGTGATGCACAATTTTTATTCTCTTGTTTATGTATCGGGTGATCCTAAAATATTTTTTTGAAAATGTTTTCTTATTGGCAGCATAATTGACAGTAACGTTGATAGCGATATTTACAGTAATTTGAGCAGTCATTTCAACAGTAATTCTGACTATTATTTCGCAACAAGTTTAACAAAATTCTGGAAACGTTATCAAATTTAATGGCCCATTACGAATATAATTGTCCTACCGGACATGACGCATGACCGGATGCAAAATTAAATCTGAAGCACCGTGTACATGCGACACCTGTGCGAATGTTGGACCTGCTAGTTTTTTTTTCACTCTGTACCGGTAGGTACGAGTGTCTCTCGAATACGTTGGTACTTGTAGACACCGCGACGAAAAGGCAACGAGACCTTGGCATCGAAGATATACCGAATGCCCGAGCAGTGACGGTCTCAATTTGCCACGTACCGTCGACACATTATAAAGGCATGCAGCACTAAAAAAAAAAAAAATAAAGTTTAATACGGGATCCTTGGAGTCTTTGTGTAAGATGCAATGAAAATCGCGTTTGTTTAGTTGTTAAAAAATAAATTAATATAACAATATTCATTTAACGATTGCCTCAGGAAATCAATTGTCCAGACTCTGCATCAATTGGGTTAAATTTATTCGATGATTAATCGATGAGTTACAAAAAAATGTGACAATTTTTTAAATGAACAATTTCGAATTCAAATTCGATGCAGTTACTAAATTTTTTTTGGCCTTCGGTGTCAGTTTCGATTGTTATTTTTTTACTACAGTTTCCAGTCTGTGCAGATGTCAATTAATATATTTATTCTTTGTTTTTTTCGCGATTAATTGTCGGGAGAAAATTCTTTATTGAATCGTCACAGGCTGGAAGTGTCAGCTGCCTCGTGATGCGAAAGAAACATCATTGTAATCGTTCGGCGGGTCACTTAACTCGATGAAGACGAAAGGCCACAAAGAGATTAATGTATCAATCAATGCCGACGAATTTCTCAAAAAAAAATGATAATAATGATAAAAAAATAAAAAGACAATGCAGAAAAACAAATTATCACTTTCGTAACTTCGTGGAAAAAACATTAAACATCGTGCAATAGAGCGTGCAAGATAAAATTAATTGATCTTGTTTTAGATTTTATTTGTTTTTTCAATTATGCAAGATTTCAGTTTTTTTTCGATTACACTTTTATCCCTATCAGTTTACACTGTTTTGCAACTAATTTAGTGACAATTTTTGCCAATTAGCTCATTCCATTATTTTTATGCTCCTTCCTTTTTTTTCGCGTTTCGACGTAATTGTTTTTTTTTCGACGACTATTAACACGGAAAATCTTCAAAGAATTCTCGTTCTGATGACAATAATCATTGATGATTGGCGCCCGAGTACGAGGAATTTACCGGATTCAGCGAGAAACAACGAGATTAAAATTTAGTTCAATACTTTGAAACGTTCTAACGACAATTGACACTCGAGAAACTTTTACGACCAATGACAAATTATTTTATTTTCTCTATCGTTTTAGTTTTTAGTTGAATCCTTGCAAATTTACGCATGATTCGTCACGGTTTCGGGAATTCTATTTATTTCGAGGCCGATGACAATTTTTATGATTACTAAAAGAATAAAAGTAAAAAAATGGATTAATTGAAAGTAATTAAATAATAACTGAAAAATAAAAGAGTATTTATTAATTTGTGCACCAGGAATTCGAGTTTAATTAGGTTGCAATCAATTTAAAATCATAAACACCTCGTAAATGACATGGAAATTTTTTAATCACTTAAAATAATAATAATGATGAATTAATTGATAATTTTTGGCTTCGGTGAAAGGATTTTAGGCCTCTCGTGTTATGTTGAATAACGGGCAATAAGTCAACGGGAAAGTATGTCCGCATTGACGAGAAACCATTAATATAACCCACATTTCTATTAAATAATAATTCACATCGAGACTGTCCGACAAATAGAAATATAATTAAAATACTTAGCCCGTAGCTCGAAACGAGCGAGGGAAAGGTGATATTGCACACAAACGCACAAATATATTTTACCCGCAACTCCGCAAAACTCGTGTTACACAACACGACCAATTTAGCATAAAAAAAAAAAATAGAAAACGCACGATAATATTCAGATTTAATGGTATTTTTATCTTTTCCTATTCTGTTCTCTTCTTCTCACTCATTCTTCGTTTATTTGTTTATATTAAATATTGCATTGGAGAAGAATAATTCCACATAATTGCACAATATTATGAATTCAATTATTAAATTATTGCAATTTAAAAATAGAAGGATTCCAAATTGGAATAAAATTAAAAAATACTTTAATTACATTGGCAAAAAAGATTTTTCGAACAAACATTTTTAATCCCCCAGCGATTATTCGAGTTTAATTATTAAATTGATGCAATTTAAGAATAGAAGAATTCCGAATTGGAATAGAATTTAAAAATACTTTAATTACATTAACAAAAAAGATTTTTCGAAGAAACATTTTTAATCCCCCAGCGATTATTCGAGTTCAATTATTACATTAATGCAATTTAAAAACAGAAGGATTCCGAATTGGAATAAAATTAAAATATACTTTAATTACATTGATAAAAAAGATTTTTCGAACAAACATTTTTAATCCCCCAGCGATTATTCTAGTTCAATTATTAAATTAATGCAATTTAAGAATAGGAGAATTCCAAATTGGAATAGAATTTTAAAATACTTTAATTACATTGACAAAAAAGATTTTTCGAAAAAACATTTTTAATCCCCCAGCGATTATTCGAGTTTAATTATTAAATTAATGCAATTTAAGAATAGAAGAATTCCGAATTGGAATAAAATTAAAATATACTTTAATTACATTGACAAAAAAGATTTTTCGAACAAACATTTTTAATCCCCCAGCGATTATTCGAGTTCAATTATTAAATTAATGCAATTTAAGAATAGGAGAATTCCGAATTCGAATAGAATTTAAAAATACTTTAATTACATTGACAAAAAAGATTTTTCGAACAAACATTTTTAATCCCCCAGCGATTATTCGAGTTTGTTCGAACAGAAGCGCCATGCACTGGGCGCTCGGCTCGGAGCGCTGCGACGGCGGTCGGCGACAGCTACAACGCGCATGCGTCACGAGGATTTTTTTTTTTCTAGAAGCTTCGCTCCCGCCCGTAACGTCTCGTTACCTTTATATTACGTTGGATCTTTCGTCTATTATCTTTCTTTTATAAATAAAAGTAAAACTCGTTTTGTTACGTCATACGCAGGTGTGTTTTTTACTTGGTTCCCTTCCTGCGATTCGAACAGGTTATGGGCCCAGTACATCGGAATTAAGTACATTGTGTAAAACGAATTAAGAAAATCACGCCACGTGCCAAAGGAACCTTCGGTGAGATGAATCGGTGATACAAACGTACGTACCGTGTGAAACTCAACAATCTGAAAGAAAATGGCCTTCGCTCAGTCAATGCGAATTGAACCCCTCAATAAGGAAAATTTGGGTACATGGCGTATCCAAATGCAGGCATTACTCACGCGAAATGATTTGTGGGGTTATGTGTGCGGTACGAAGGTAGAACCGAGAGGCGACAACGCACAGACGGCCGCAGATTTAGAACTGTGGAAAGCAAATGACGAAAAGGCAAAAGCAGATATCATCCTGTCGATCAAACCTTCAGAACTAAAACAAACGAAGGACTGCAGAACATCGAAACTCCTGTGCGAAAAACTGCAACAGACTTATCAATCCTCCAGGCCTGCAAGAAAAGCAACGCTCATCAAAAAGCTTACGCTACATCGAATGGAGGAAGGTACCGATATTCACGACCACATCTCAACGTTTTTCGATACTGTCGACAAGCTTAGCGAGATGGAAATCGACATTAATCCAGACCTGTTGAGTGTGATGCTGTTGTACAGTCTACAACGGAGCTACAATAATTTTCGGTGTGCAATAGAGTCGCGGGACACCCCGCCGACTCCCGAGGCACTGAAATTGAAAATACTCGAGGAGAATGATTCCCGAAAGAACGAGAAGCGAGAAAATTCCTCGAATGCACTGTTTGCGAAGGGACAGCCGAACAAAAAGAAAGGCGAGCCAAACAATCAAGGAAAAAAGGAGAATTCCAAATCCAAAACACTGACAAGAAAGGAAAGTTCAAATACAGATACCATCGCTGCAAAAAAATTGGGCACAAGGCATCCGATTGCACAGCGGATATCAAACCAAAAACTGATGCAAACACCGTGGATTCACTATCGCTCTGTGTAACGACGAGCGACTTCTCGAACGAAGAGGTAAATTTATTTGATTCTAGGTGCGAGGTAACGCCAGGAATTGAGTCGGTGATACCCCAGGTGCTGAACGTCAGAAAAGGCGTCGACTCCGAGACGTGGTGCATAGACAGCGGGTGCACGACACACATGTGTCACAACAAGAACCTTTTTGAAAAAAAATTGTGAAGGAATCGAACAAGGTAAGTCTCGCTAGCCACGCATCGTCAGAAGCTACCGGCGTCGGGTCAGTATCTTTTACTACAAAGTCTGACGGTCGAGACAAAAAAGTCGTGACAAATAATGCACTTCATGTACCTGATCTACGACTTAACCTCATGTCAGTCGGCAAGGTTTGTGACAAGGGGATGAAGGTCCTGTTCGAAAAGAACAATGCTCGAATTCTTGACGACGAATGGAATACACTGCTAAGGGCAGAACGAACGGAAAACGGTCTTTACTGTATGGAATTTGTACCAAAAAAAAATTTAGCAGCTATTAGATCGAAGGACGAAAATACTGTCCCATGTTCGTCGGTGGAAGCGTGTCACAGATTGATGGGTCACCTAAATCATAAAGATCTTGTAAAAGCGATGAGGGATGGCACAATCGAAGGACTCGACCTTACAAAACACGTGAGGAACGGAGTTTGCGAAATTTGAGCAAAGGCTAAAATGACGAGGGAAGCATTCGAAAGAAACAAAGCGGACCGAAAGACGGACGTACTGGAGATCATACATTCTGATATCTGCGGATCGATGCGTACCGAATCCCTTGCAAAGTCAAAATACTTTATTACCTTTATCGATGACGCGACTAGATGGTGTGAAGTTCGATTTTTACGTCAAAAGAGCGAGGCGCTAAACGCGTTCAAGGAATTTAAAGCGATGTCAGAGAATCTCACCGGAAAACGGATAAAGTATCTTCAATCTGACAACGGACGAGAATACCTCAGTAACGAGTTCGAAAACTTTTTGAGGATTAATGGTATTCAACGACGATTAAGTATACCTCACACGCCACAACAAAACGGCGTAGCCGAACGCAAGAACCGTACCCTGCTGGAAATGGCAAGATGCCTGATGATTGAATCGTCACTGCCTGTGTTACTCTGGACCGAAGCCGTAAATACAGCAAATTACTTACGAAATAGGTGCCCTAGCAGCTCACTGGACGGAAGAACGCCTCACGAGAGGTGGAAAGGTAAGGTACCGAACCTGAGTCACTTGAGGATCTTCGGTAGCAAAGTCGCCGCTCTCAAACTCGACCCACAGAAGGACAAATTTGAAGAACGATCGCAGGAAGCGATTCTCGTTGGATACTCGGAGGTCAGCAAGGGCTACCGGCTTTGGGTGCCCGAGAAAAGACGAATCGAAATATCACGAAACGTGAAGGTGATCGATGCAAATCCCACGACGACATCGTCAAAAGAACTGTCAGTCGAGGAGCCGATACTCGAGGAAGAAGAGACCGACGAAGTGATATTTCCTGTACAACTCCCACCAGTCGAGAACGCGAGTCACGACGATACTCTCGAATCCGAAGAATCAGAATTTGAATCCGAATCCGTCGATACCCCCGCGCTGAATCGAGGACGAGGCCGACCCCGATTACTACGAACAGGGTTGAGGGGGAGACCTCGGAAACTTTTCCATGGAAATAATCCAATGTCGCAACTGTCTTATATTGCAGGGGTTAGTGAGATACCTGTTCTGGAAGCTGTTCAAGGGCCGGACGCAGAGGACTGGAATCGCGCAATCGCTTCTGAGCTGAAATCGATAATAAAAAACGACACTTGGGAGTTGGTACCTCGCCCGAAATCGGGGAAAATCATCGGTAGTCGGGTGGTGCTACGACACAAATTCGCTGAAGACGGAAGTATCGAGAGATATAAAGCCAGAATTGTCGCAAGGGGTTTCGCTCAAATACCCGGAATGGACTACGACGATTCCTTCGCGCCTGTGGCAAGGATGGAATCTATACGTCTAATTACGTCGTTGGCCGCTCAACACGGAATGAAAGTTCATCACCTTGACGTCGCTACGGCATTCTTAAATGGGATCCTGAAAGAAACCACATTCATGGAAGTTCCTAATCACATACTGGACGGACTGCGCACACTGGTAAAGGCTGAGCCATCGAAGAGCCGTATTAAACTGAAGGCCTCTCAGATGATACGCGAGCTCGAGACCGGCGACAGGGTATGTCTGTTGAAAAAGGCCCTATATGGACTTCGTCAAGCCGGGCGGTGTTGGTACGAGGAACTGGATAAAAAATTGAACGAATTCGGTGTCACAAGGTCATCAGCAGATCCCTGCGTGTTTTTTAGACACTGCGAAAAGGGACTTTTGCTTATCGCCATTTACGTAGATGATATATTGGCAGCGTGTGCACAAGAGTCTATGGTGAACGAGCTATGCGATTATCTAGCGACGAGCTTCGAAATCAAAAACCTTGGAGTTGCCAAATTCTGTCTCGGAATGGTGTTCGATCAGACTGAAGACAAAATTTCACTTATTCAAACGGGATACATAAAGAATATTTTAAAACGCTTTGGAATGGCCGAGTGTAAGCCCACGTCTACTCCTCTCGAGTCTAAATCGAAGCTGGAAAGTGCGGTCGAAGAGGAAGTTACCGCAAGCGGGCATCCCTACCAACAGCTGATCGGTTCTCTGATGTATTTAGCAATCTGTACGCGACCAGACATAGCACAAGCTGTGAATTTTTTGAGTCAATTCAACAACTGTCATGGAGAGAGACACTGGACAGCAGCGAAGAGGGTGTTACGGTACTTTCGAGGTACTACCGATCAAGGCTTGACGTACGCGAAAACAGACGGCAAAGTGAAGGGATTCGTGGACTCCGATTGGGCGAACTCTCTAAGCGATGGTCTTTCCTGTACGGGTTACATATTTGTTCTAAGCGACTATCCAATATCTTGGGCGTCACGCAAGCAGAAAACTCCTGCACTGTCATCGACAGAGGCAGAATATATGGCCCTTTCGGAAACTACAAAGGAGGCACATTTTATTCAACGATTTCTAACGGAAATCGGGATCAACGTCGGTGCGAAAATAAAGCTTTACTGCGATAATAACGGTGCTAGAAAGCTAGCCAAGAACCCCGTTTTTCATGCACGAACCAAACATATCGCCGTAAGGCATCACTTCGTGCGAGAGGCACTCAGTAAAGGGGTGATCGACATTGAGTATGTATCAACAACGGAAATGGCGGCGGATTTTCTCACAAAGGGCGTACCCGGTCCAAAGTATCGACACTGTCTTAAAATGCTGGGCATAATCAACTAGCATACATATATAAAAAAAAAGGAAATGATCGCCGTCACATCGAGGGGGAGTGTTCGAACAGAAGCGCCATGCACTGGGCGCTCGGCTCGGAGCGCTGCGACGGCGGTCGGTGACAGCTACAACGCGCATGCGTCCCGAGGATTTTTTTTTTTCTAGAAGCTTCGTTCCCGCCCGTAACGTCTCGTTACCTTTATATTAAGTCGGATTTTTCGTCTATTATCTTTCTTTTATAAATAAAAGTAAAACTCGTTTTGTTACGTCATACGCAGGTGTGTTTTTTACTTGGTTCCCTTCCTGCGATTCGAACAGAGTTCAATTATTAAATTAATGCAATTTAAAAATAGAAGGATCCCGAATTGAAATAAAATTAAAATATACTTTAATTACATTGACAAAAAAGATTTTTCGAACAAACATTTTTAATCCCCCAGCGATTATTCGAGTTCAATTATTAAATTAATGCAATTTAAGAATAGGAGAATTCCGAATTGGAATAAAATTTAAAAATACTTTAATTACATTGACAAAAAAGATTTTTCGAACAAACATTTTTAATCCCCCAGCGATTATTCGAGTTCAATTATTAAATTAATGCAATTTAAAAATAGAAGGATTCCGAATTGGAATAAAATTAAAATATACTTTAATTACATTGACAAAAAAGATTTTTCGAACAAACGTTTTTAATCCCCCAGCGATTATTCGAGTTCACTTATTAAATTAATGCAATTTAAGAATAGGAGAATTCCGAATTGGAATAGAATTTAAAAATACTTTAATTACATTGACAAAAAAGATTTTTCGAACAAACATTTTTAATCCCCCAGCGATTATTCTAATTCAATTATTAAATTAATGCATTTTAAGAATAGAAGAATTCCGAATTGGAATAGAATTTAAAAATACTTTAATTACATTGACAAAAAATATTTTTCGAACAAACATTTTTAATCCCCCAGCGATCATTCGAGTTTAGTTATTAAAATAATGCAATTTAAGAATAGAAGAATTCCGAATTGGAATAGAATTTAAAAATACTTTAATTACATTGACAAAAAAGATTTTTCGAACAAACATTTTTAATCCCCCAGCGATTATTCGAGTTCAATTATTAAATTAATGCAATTTAAGAATAGAAGAATTCCGAATTGGAATAGAATTTAAAAATACTTTAATTACATTGACAAAAAATATTTTTCGAACAAACATTTTTAATCCTCCAGTGATTATTCAAGTTCAATTATTAAATTAATGCAATTTAAGAATAGGAGAATTCCGAGTTGGAATAGAATTTAAAAATACTTTAATTACATTGACAAAAAAGATTTTTCGAGCAACAAACACTTTTAATCCCCCAGCGATTATTCGAGTGAATAAAAAAATAAATAAATTAAAATACAGTCGTTAACGTAAGATGGAAAATTGCATAAAAATTAAACAACCTTTTAATCGATTTGAAAAATGAGATAAATTGTGATGTTTCAAGAAATGTATGTTTTTTTTGTTGTTGTTTTACGGGATGCAGGTAGTCGACACGCGAAAGGATGGTAGCGCAGAACGATGGAGGAAAAAGTGGAGGCGGTGATCCGACGACGGGATCACAGAACGACAATGACGCGGCGGTGTACACGGTATCGGTGAGCGGTGTGGGTTATCGTAACGAGGGTTACAAGGAAGATGGAGGTGACGGAATCCCTCCGGAGCCAACGAAACCGCCGCAATTTCCATTGGCCGAGGACGACACCCAATCGCGAAAGTTTCGTTTATCGAGGGGTGAAAAATGGCGTATATTAAAAAATATCGGTACAGTTTCGATCGCGTTTATGGTCCAATTTACCGCGTTTCAAGGTACTGCTAATTTGCAATCGTCCATCAACGCCCACGATGGATTAGGCACCGTTTCACTTTCCGCCATTTATGCCGCTCTCGTATTATCCTGTATTTTTGTACCGACTTTCCTCATCAAAAGACTCACCGTCAAATGGACCCTCTGCGTCTCCATGCTCTGTTACGCTCCCTATATCGGAGCACAATTTTATCCACGATTTTATACCCTCGTACCTGCCGGCGTTCTTCTCGGTCTTGGCGCTGCTCCTATGTGGGCCGCCAAAGCCACTTACCTCACCCAAGTCGGCGGTGTTTATGCCAAACTCACCGATCAACCCGCCGATGCCATTGTCGTTCGATTCTTTGGATTCTTTTTCCTTGCCTGGCAAACCGCTGAACTCTGGGGAAATCTCATCAGCTCACTGGGTAAGTTTACGATCTTTTGCCTTTTATTATTTAATTAATTATTGTTTAAATATTATTATTATTATTATTGTTTAATTATTGTCTATGGTCTTGGTTCATTTGTTAAGAATTATTTCCGTCTTACTCCCCTTTTCTTTCGTTCATACTCTTCTTTTATTCGCATTTTATTTTCTTCTAACTGTTTTTGTGCGTTTAAAATAATTTTTGAGAATTTTTCATCCGGTATTTTGTTGGAATAATTATTTTCACCTGCTCTTGCTTTGTCGATTAACCACACCATTTTTTTTGTGACCTTAAACTCGAACAGGCGTTTTCTTCTCTTCTGGACCAAATTTACGGTTACTGATTGGCCGTAAACGACCGTAAACGACCGTAAACGACCGTTTTCGGTCGATTCCTTCCATTTTTCGACCGATATTTCGATCACTGAGGGTTGCGGGATCCGCTAGAGTTAGCGGAATAAAATACCATAAACTAAAGTTGGTGCGAGTTACCATAAAAATAATAATAAATTCTACCGAATATGACGTTACATAAAATTGTTATTATTTCGTAATAAATAAAAAAGAAATAGTGTAGAGTATCATCAAACGATTTCATACAATTAGCGATGATTCACTCGATAATTATTCACCACTAGTATTCGATTACGGTATTCGATCGAAATTTTTTATTTCTCACTCGAGTTCATCGTCGTTATTGCTCAATGCGTGTGTTTTTTTTTTTTTTTACGTCTTGAACGATTATTATTTGCTCGTGTAGATGTTGTATTAAAATACCGTTAACAATTTCCTCGTCCCTGTCACTTCTCACGTTTCAATGTAATTCCGGTATACACGAGCACACGCACCTTGTACATTCGTTTTTTTTTTCCATCACGTCCTCGACCATTACGAGATACACAAGTAGACATATCCATTATCGAATGACTCTCGCTAAATCATATATTCATACGATCCCGGAAGGCGGGGAGAGAAGGAGAGGCAAAAAAAGGAGAAAAAAAATAATAAACACTCCCGAGTCTCGTGGCTCACAAGTAGAGCGAGTCAGTGGTTGGCAGACGCGGCAAGTGATACGAGTCGACGCTTCCTCTGACCCTGTCTGATCCAACAACGGACCCTTCCCCTTCGGGAACATTTTTTTTCATATAAATCGATCAAATAATTTTTTTTTCGATTCTTATTTTTCTGGATTTTGCTGCTTTCGACCGTTTATTACAAAACTTTGCTCATTTACGATGAATTCAATTTCTGCTACTTTTTTTTACCCAAATTCAGTTTTTTTTGCTCCAAAAATCGAAATAGGCGTTTTGAAATTTGAATTTTTGGGAACCAAGCTATGTTTTGTTTGTAAAAATCACTTCGCGGACATTTTTTCTCATAATTCGATCAAATAATTTTTTTTCGATTCTTACTTTTCTAGATTTTGCTCCTTTGGAACGTTTATTACTAAATTTTACTCATTTACGATGAATTCCATTTCAGCTACTTTTTTTTACCCAAATTCAGTTTTTTTGCTGTAATAATCGAAATGTGCATTTTGAAAATTGAATTTTGATTGTAAAAATCACTTCGCGGACATTTTTCCTCATAAATCGATCAAATAATTTTTTTTTGATTCTTCTTTTTCTGGATTTTGCTCCTTTGGATCGTTTATTACAAAATTTTGCTCATTTACGATGAATTCAATTCTTGCAACTTTTTTTAATCCAAATTCAGTTTTTTTGCTCTAAAAATCGAAATGTTCATTTTAAAAATTGAATTTTGATTGTAAAAATCACTTCACGGACATTTTTTCTTATAAATCGATCAAATATCTTTTTTTTCGATTCTTATTTTTCTGGATTTTGCGCCTTTGGATCGTTTATTACAAAATTTTTCTCATTTATGATGAATACAATTTCTACAACTTTTTTTACCCAAATTCAGTTTTTTTTGCTTCAAAAATCGAAATGTGCGTTTTGAAAATTGAATTTTTGGGAACCAAGCTATGTTTTGATTGTAAAAATCACTTCGCGGACATTTTTTTTCACAAAATCGATCAACTAATTTTTTTTTTCGATTCTTTTCCGAATTTTGCTCCTTTGGATCGTTTATTACAAAATTTTGCTCATTTACGATGAATTCAATTTCTGCAACTTTTTTTACCCAAATTCAGTTTTTTTTGCTTCAAAAATCGAAATGTGCGTTTTGAAAATTGAATTTTTGAGAACCAAGCTAAGTTTTGATTGTAAAAATCACATACTGCGAAAATAATTGTTTTACTTGCTGAATATTGTTTAAAAAATTGGAAAATTCGATTTTTGGAATTAAATAAAAACTTTCGGACTCCCTGAGGAAAGTTTTTCTTTTATTTTTGTCATTTCGGTCATTTTTATTTTGGAGTTGTGTGCTTATGCGTAATTTCTTTCGGTTGGAGTACTTTGTCCTGTACAAAATCAATATGATATCCGTTTATATGTGTAAATGTAAAGATATCTATGTATCGATGATCAGGAGAGTCCGTACACTGACCAAGCGAGAAAGAACGCCTCGGGCGAATGTTCGAACGAGATTTAACCGGTATAAACTCGTAACAGTCGCTTTTCGTACCAAGCTGTGCACTATTCTCCCTTCTCCTTACGCAGAGCAAACGGCTCTACATTCACATGCGTTTTACACCCAGGATCAAAATTTGTCATCCCCTCCAATTTTTGATTAGATAAAAGAAACGTAAAATACGAAATTTGCCAATTTTTTTTTTAATTTTCTTTAGGAAATACTGCCGACACATAAAATTAACGAACAAAAATGTTTTTAAATACAAACAAATTAAACAAATATTTTAAAAAAATTTATTTTCAAAAAAAAAATTAAATATTAAAATAAATTAATTAAATAAAAAATGAATAAAAAAATGTAATAATAATAAAATAAATTAAATTAAAATTAAATAAATAAATTGGATTATAAAAATTTTTACGCTTCATTAATTAATTCATTTTTTTTCGGCATAATCGATTTATTTCGAACAATTACAGTTTGTAAAAAAAGAACGAATTTACTTTTTTTTTTGCCAATGACTGAAATCAAAATTTTTTAGATAAAAGAAACGTAAAAACACAAAATTTGCCAATTTTCTTTTTTTAATTTTCTTTAGGAAATACTGCCGAAAAATAAAATTAACGAACAAAATTTTTTTTTAAATATAAACAGATTAAACAAATATTAAAAAAAAAATTATTTTCAAAAAAAAAATTAAACATAAAAATAAATAAATAAAAAAATTATTAATAAATGTAATAATAATAATATAAATTAAATTAAAATTAAATAAATAAATTGGATTATAAATATTTTTAAGCTTAATTAATTAATTCATTTCTTTTCGGAATAATCGATTTATTTCGAACAATTACAATTTGTAAAAAAAAGAACGAATTTGCTTTTTTTTTGCCAATGACTGAAATCAAAATTTTTTAGATAAAAGAAACGTAAAAACACGAAATTTGTCAATTTTTTTTTAAATTTTCTTTAGGAAATACTGCCGAAAAATAAAATTAACGAACAAAAATTTTTTTAAATATAAACAATTTAAACAAATATTAAAAAAAAAATATTTTCAAAAAATTAAATAAAAAAATAAATAAATAAAAAAATTATTAATAAATGTAATAATAATAAAATAAATTAAATTAAAATTAAATAAATAAATTGGATTATAAAATTTTTTAAGCTTAATTAATTAATTCATTTTTTTTCGGAATAATCGAATTATTTCGAACAATTACAGTTTGTAAAAAAAGAACGAATTTGCTTTTTTTTGCCAATGACTGAAATGAATATTTTTTAGATAAAAAAAACGTAAAAACACGAAATTTGTCAATTTTTTTTAAATTTTCTTTAGGAAATACTGCCGAAAAATAAAATTAACGAACAAAATTTTTTTTAAATATAAACAAATTAAACAAATATTTAAAAAAAAATGATTTTCAAAAAAATAAAAAAATGTAATATAAAAATAAATAAATAAAAAATTTATTAATAAATGTAATAATAATAAAATAAATTAAATTGAAATTAAATAAATAAATTGGATTATAAAATTTTTTAAGCTAAATTAATTAATTATTTTTTTTCGGAATAATCGATTTATTTCGAACAATTACAGTTTGTAAAAAAAGAATGAATTTGCTTTTTTTTTTGCCAATGACTGAAATCAACACTCGTGAATCGCCTCGGGTATAAACACGTGACAAAAACAGGTGCTCGCGGCTCGAGTTCGTTATACCGTCTCGTGATCTTCCATTCGAATCTTTCGCTTCCTCTCTTTTTCTCCTAACGAGAAAAAGAAAGAAAAAAAACCGCAGAATCTTTCACAGAGGCACTGACTGATTCGTCATGAAATATCTTCACGTGTGGCTGTTTAACATAATCTCAGCGATCTTCACGATGCCTCTAATGTCCAATGAATCCCCACCTGCGACAAAACTCAGGTGTGCGCTTATAAATTATACATGCGCGTGAATCTGTTCGACACACTAAAATGTCCCGTAAGGTCAGAATTTCAATTTGAATACATCGTTAAACACGAAGTTTTTTCAACGATGTATTATTTTCAATTTTTACATAGATAGTGGAGTTAAAAAATTTCCCTTTTGAGCAATTACGCATCAATAATTAATGATTTTTTTTTATACAATTATAAAGAGGGAAAA
The DNA here is from genome assembly GCA_963989365.1 of Rhimphoctona megacephalus. Lineage (NCBI taxonomy): Eukaryota > Metazoa > Arthropoda > Insecta > Hymenoptera > Ichneumonidae > Rhimphoctona > Rhimphoctona megacephalus. Next base: position 24,389,959 of record OZ022418.1, on the reverse strand, counting down.
ATATATTTTTATTAACCCTAGCTACACACTATAACTTTTAGTACCTTAAAGTATACTAATGAAAATTGTCATTTTTTGGAATTTTTTTTATCTAGGTATAAATAATTATTTAATGATAGGATGAAGGATACTTTATTGAGTATATATTCAACTATTTCAGTACCAATTTTTATTGAAAAATATTTTAAATTTACAGCGTTATGAGCTTTCGTGTGATGATTAAAAAAAAATCCTTTCCATTGTCCCAATTCTTGATAACGAGTTATCTGACGATCAAAAATAAAAAAATAAATATAACTTTATCATATTTATTTTATTATTGAAATATATATTTATATATATTCTTATATATTATTTTATTATTATTATAGTAATCAAATTATTATAATTTTATTTATTTATTATTTAATTATTAAATTTTATTATTTTATTTTTAATTATTTATTTATTATATTTAATATTCATTATTAAAGAATTATAATAATTAAAGAAAATGAAAAAAATAAATATGAAATATGAAATATATGAATAAATATTAACCCTAGCTATACACTATAACTTTTAGTACCTTACTTGCACACTATCGGTCTATTGGACCTACGACTTTTATTGCTCCATAACATTGTATCAAACGCGTCTATTGAAGTTTAATTGTAGTGAAATCGAAACGCCAGACTCCGACTAATTCAGAGAAGCAATCAGTAAAGCCAAAAAGTCGTTTGATTAAAACTTATAACGTTTATGAAAAAATAAATATGAAAATATAAAGAAATATGAAAAAATAAATATGAAAAAAAAATAAATATGAAATATGAAATATATGAATAAATATTAACCCTAGCTATACACTATAACTTTTAGTACCTTACTTGCACACTATCGGTCTATTGGACCTACGACTTTTATTGCTCCATAACATTGTATCAAACGCGTCTATTGAAGTTTAATTGTAGTGAAATCGAAACGCCAGACTCCGACTAATTCAGAGAAGCAATCAGTAAAGCCAAAAAGTCGTTTGATTAAAACTTGTAACGTTTATGAAAAAATAAATATGAAAATATAAAGAAATATGAAAAAAATAAATATGAAAAAAAAATAAATATGAAATATGAAATATATGAATAAATATTAACCCTAGCTACACACTATAACTTTTAGTACCTTACTTGCACACTATCGGTCTATTGGACCTACGACTTTTATTGCTCCATAACATTGTATCAAACGCGTCTATTGAAGTTTAATTGTAGTGAAATCGAAACGCCAGACTCCGACTAATTCAGAGAAGCAATCAGTAAAGCCAAAAAGTCGTTTGATTAAAACTTGTAACGTTTATGAAAAAATAAATATGAAAATATAAAGAAATATGAAAAAAATAAATATGAAAAAAAAATAAATATGAAATATGAAATATATGAATAAATATTAACCCTAGCTATACACTATAACTTTTAGTACCTTACTTGCACACTATCGGTCTATTGGACCTACGACTTTTATTGCTCCATAACATTGTATCAAACGCGTCTATTGAAGTTTAATTGTAGTGAAATCGAAACGCCAGACTCCGACTAATTCAGAGAAGCAATCAGTAAAGCCAAAAAGTCGTTTGATTAAAACTTATAACGTTTATGAAAAAATAAATATGAAAATATAAAGAAATATGAAAAAATAAATATGAAAAAAAAATAAATATGAAATATGAAATATATGAATAAATATTAACCCTAGCTATACACTATAACTTTTAGTACCTTACTTGCACACTATCGGTCTATTGGACCTACGACTTTTATTGCTCCATAACATTGTATCAAACGCGTCTATTGAAGTTTAATTGTAGTGAAATCGAAACGCCAGACTCCGACTAATTCAGAGAAGCAATCAGTAAAGCCAAAAAGTCGTTTGATTAAAACTTGTAACGTTTATGAAAAAATAAATATGAAAATATAAAGAAATATGAAAAAAATAAATATGAAAAAAAAATAAATATGAAATATGAAATATATGAATAAATATTAACCCTAGCTATACACTATAACTTTTAGTACCTTACTTGCACACTATCGGTCTATTGGACCTACGACTTTTATTGCTCCATAACATTGTATCAAACGCGTCTATTGAAGTTTAATTGTAGTGAAATCGAAACGCCAGACTCCGACTAATTCAGAGAAGCAATCAGTAAAGCCAAAAAGTCGTTTGATTAAAACTTATAACGTTTATGAAAAGGCGTGTAGTAAAAAAAAGGCGAAAATGTTGCTGTCGGTCCATTGGACCTCGCAGTGTATAGCTAGAGTAAAAAAAAATGAAAATCGCTCAAATATTTACGTCATTGAAACAGATGCAACTCAATTACGAATATTCTCTCTCTCTCTCTCTCCCCCTCTCTCTCTCTCTCTCACTCTCACTCTTTCTCTCTCTCACTCTCTCTCTCTTTCTCTCTTTCTTTTGTGTCACATGTTCTTCGGTACAACGTTCATTCGAGCATATGGAAAAAAAACCTACATCTTGTCACTTGTGCAAACTCAACAATGTTGACAAGATAAAATACTTGTACGTCACTACAAAACTAGAGAGAAAAAGTGAGAAAGAAAGATACAGAAAAATAAGATTCCGATTAAGAAAAACAAGGAGAGGAAAACTTGCATGTACTTTTTTTTAACTCAAAAAACATGTTTTTTGTTTTTTAATTTTATTAATTATAAGTTTCCTAAGAAAATGGAGAAAAAAATCGAAGAAAACATCTGTGATCGAGATGAATTGGCATGGAAGATTTTTCTCTTTGAGACGACAGAGTGCTCGAAGTGAAAGAAATTCTCACACCTGATCAAATTTTACTGAGCTACAGAGGAGAAAATGATTTTTTTTTTAATTACACACACACACACACACACATAATTCTGGAATGATGACATCAGCATAAAAGTTTCATTCTCTCGAGAGCGTAGAAATAAATCTGAGGAAATGAGACGAGAGACGATACCGCATAATTAATTGTTACAACTTTAATTACGTATGCAAAATTTGTTATGTTCACGATTTGCAAATCGGACGAATAGTGATTACGATTCTAGATTAAAAATAACATCGAAGATTGAGGATGGTGATTAGAGAAATTTTGAACGAGTAAATATCAAATGAAAGAAATTTATCAATTCAAAGAATTCATTTTTTAAATTTATCTACATTCCATATTTCAATATCGATGAGCATTAATTTGAAAAAAAAAAAAAAAATGGAAAAATTCAATTTGGTTAAAAAATATGAGAACAACAATGTTGAGAAATAAATTTTCCAGAATTCAATCGAATTATCTTGAAACTGTCACTTTCCGAGGAACAAATCGCGCCTTTTCCTTTACCCCGTAGTCTCGCAAATCGGTAACGAGAATTATTTACGACGAATTCACGCGGTAAAAAAAGAAAAATTGATAAAACAGCGAGTTCGAGTCCCTCGATAATTTTTAGCCCGTAAAGTCCGTTTCACGGCCGTTGAGCAATGATTAATGGAAGCATCCATGAGATAAACGAGTGGAAACAACAATTTATACAAGTATCTTATACACGATAGAAGCGATGAAGAGAAAAAATTCAAAAATAAATAAAGGAAGATGACAAATAAGTTGAAGAATTAAAAAAAAATCGTTATGTATGTAAAGAGGCCTCGGAAACTTCCCGTTTAACGCTCTACGCAGTTTCTATTCTTCAACAAAGTTTACTTATATTTCAATACGTAACGCTTTTGATCCTTAACTACCCGCCACGTTTAAAAGTCCAACGCAACGGTACAGAAATCGTACTAAGAATGAGTTCCGGTTCGCACTCTCTCACGCGATAATTATTCTCCGATATATATATATCCATTTACGTATCTACAGTGTCTGGAAATTTGTGCACGTCATGTTTAAACGTTTTTTTTTGATTTTTTAAAATGGAAATATGTTTTTTCCGATGTATATTTCATTGTCGGTGCAAATGATCTGTTATTCCTTTTTTAAATTATTCTTTTCTTTTTTCGATATCACGTCTTTGTTATCGTTTCATATTCAATACTTTTTTCTTCTTCAAACATTCCTACGTTTACTCTTTACGAGTGCATCACTTTCTGAATGCCCAACTCCATCGTATTTATACGAAAGCCTGAAGGAAACTACGATTAACTTGGCCGACACAAACGCCTACATTTTTACTGAGTTTCAATTGGTTAGAACCATCAGAAACCCGGAAAAACTGCCTCCCGCTCAGCGATCGATGCTCGAGCCGGTGCATAGCTAAGCGATCACCCATTCAAGTGCTGGTTTCGCTGAAGAGACTTAGGAGATCGTTAAAACCACGCACCGATCCCGCACCCCGCGCTGCCGATGTTTTCGATACTTTTCATTAAAGAAGAAATTGCTTTTTTGCCGCTCAAATGAGTTCTTTTTGGGATTAAAAAAAATAAAACTATGCAATTAATTGCTTTCAACTTTTCAGCATATGTTTATTCATATTTCAAGTGTTTACCAAAAAAATTTGAATCATTTTCATTGAAAATTTTGTCTAATGAACCTCCTCGCCCGTGACCTCGCGCAAATTTCCCCGATCGCTCGTGTACACGATTCCTTCGTTTCTGATAGCCTGAAAAAAGAAACCGAACGGTATTTCAGTTGGTACACACGTAGCTATCGTTTGATGAAGCAACAAAGAACGTAATGTTTTTTTTGACGAAATAGTCACTTGTCAAAGTGAAGTGATCGATTTAGCACAAAAAATTGAACGAATTTTTTTTTTTTATATAAATGAATATATAACGTATCACTTTTTCGGAGGTCAAACGATAAAAGGATGTGGGCTCTACATGCTGTTAAAATTTGAAGTCAATCGGATCACTCGTTTTCCAAATATCATGCACACCAATTGCGGGATAGCTATTTCGAGAAAAACGCGTTTAAAGGCGGAATTTTGGACGAAAATGATTTAAAATTTTGTTGTAAATACTTGAAATATGAATAAACATATGCTAAAAATTTGGAAACAATTGATCGCATAGTTATATTTTTTTTAATCCCAAAAAAAGCTCATTTTATCGCACTGAAAAAAAAATTAAAGTACTGCCAACTACGCGATGAGGTTGGACAAATTTCGTTGCGCCAACAGTCATATTACGTTTAGTTAATCACCCGGTGGTTGATCCATTGAAAGTCATGTCATTGAGACAACTACGCCACGATTTTGTCGCTAAATTTTAATTTATTTGAGTTGAGTGTATTTCATGTGATACAACCGCAGTAAATGGTTACATTGAAAAAAATAAATAAAACTTGACACAGAATCGATTGAATTTGAAATAAACACACGGAGGTTGAGTTATATACGGTTTGTCCGTGACTTGATAAAATAATAGCATCGAATAAACTTCTCTGCGAGAATTGAATTCAATGACACCATAGATCAACGGAATATAATTCGTGAATAAGATAATTACCGAGTAGTAATTTGGATGAAATATTTTTCTACTATTCAAACAAATAAATCTTTTGCTAAAGCTACTAAAATTTCGTTGCGCAAACAATAAGTTTTATTTAACACGAATTATATATATTGTAAGCGGACAGCTTTATTCCCTGGTTGGATTTTTGGTGTAGCAGAAATGCGTTAGAGGGCCACGGGCGGAGCGCTCTCGCGTGAGCGTCGCACCGCCCGTGTGCCTATAAGACTTCGGACATTGAATCATTAAATAACGATCACTTCGACCGATGGTCGTCGAGAAAACTCGAACCCTTGTTTTATGAGATAAACAGGTCTAAGGTCTTGTCGTACAATTAAAGTACGCTGATACAAAAAGGTTTGCCACCTGGTTATGTTAGAATAAGGCGATCTTACGAGAGTATAAAAAATCGATTAAGGAAGTTGTATTGTTTCTCATGTAAAAATTATTTTCCAACTTTACACGATAAAATTTTGTAAATAGAAAGCTTAAGACAGTATTAAACTTCTGGCAGAATATGCCGATGATTCATCGTCTCAAAATTGAGATATTTATTGTTGAAGTTCGCAATTTTTTGAAAGCTTCCATAAGAGCCCATGTTAAACTTGTCATTTTCAACAATGAATATCTCGATTACCAGCCGGTGAAACCTCTCCAAATTTTTCACACATAATTAAATGCTGTTCAAGAAGATTCACGCCAAATTTCAATACATTAACTTGGAATAATCAAATATAATGTATTTTTCGTATGATGACATATAAATATCGATATAACTTCCTTAATTGTATTTACTATTGAGTCGCAAAATATAAAATCAAAAATATCAAATAAAAAATATTCCAAAAAATATATATATATCAAAAAAAATTTCAAATATTTCTTAGTCATTTCAAAATAATAATTGTTCGGTACAATCCACTGTACGTTTTAATTACACAATGCAATTCATTTAATCTAAACATGATTTATACAATTGACTGAAATACTTCTCCCCATTTTCCGAGCAATGCGATGATACTATTTCAAATATTCATTGAATTTTATTGAAAAAATGTTTTGGTTATATTGAATATTTTAAGTTTTACCTCAAATTCCGGGCGTAGTTGGCTTAACAAAATAACTTCAACTATCCGCGGAGGTTGCGTCAACTACACGATTAATTTCGTCGTATCTAACCTTAGGACGTAATTGAGCCAATTACGCCTCCGTATTCAACACTATGCCTTTTTTTCAGTGCGAAAAAAAAGCAATTTCCCCCTTGAAGAACTGTATGGAATTTTGAATTATGTTGATTTATTTCAAGTTGTAAACGATTGCTTGTTAATCGCTTTGTATTACTTTTATAATTATTTTACTTTATTTTGATATATTATTTTTTTTTTCTCTACAAATTGCAGTACTGAGCGACGGCGAATTCGGCAGTGACAGTGGCAGCAACGCAACAAATCTAGCAAACAAGCTCAAGAGATGCGGAGCGAATTTCTGTGTCGTCGGCAATGGTGCCCATGGAAATTTACACCGTCCTCCAGATTCCGAGATCTACGAAATATCTGCCATTTATCTAACGTGCGTTGTCGTTGCTGTGATCATCGTCGCTCTCTTCGTCGATCCATTGTCCAGGTTGGTGTTATTTAATATCAATTTTATTCATTTTTTTCAGTACAATTCGTGCCCGGAAAATCAATTTTTTCTAACATTTAAACATTAAACAGCTTGTTATCGAAAAATAAGAAATAATTATAAAAAAATTGAAAAGAGGTACAAAAAGTTGGGAGTACTTCGAAGACAGGTGGGAGGCGATGAATTTCAATGAATACGAAATCCGCGAGTGCTCTTCGTACGAGGAGAACTTGGTTGCGTAATAAAAAAAGAAAAAAAAAAAGATCAGTAAGCAAAAAAGAAAAAAAAAACCCGCGTTTCTCTGTGCATCGATGCGCGTCCTAAGTCGGATGTACGTTATTTTGCAATCACGAATGAGAGAGAGAGAATGAGAGATATAAAGCAGAAGAGCAATGTTTATGGCTCGGGAGAATAAAACGAGAGGGAAAACCTCGCCTCTCGAGAGGAAAAACGGAAGAAGGGGTGAAGAGGACGAAGAGGCGAGGGGGACTCAGTCGCACATCCTCCCGTGATAGTCGCTTATTAGCTCGGATAGTACGTCCTCCATATGATCGTTTGTTTCGTAATCAATACTCGTTATTGTGACGAAAAGAGGGAAACTATTAGGTAGATTCATTGCAATCAGTACTCGTGAACGAAACATCGAGAACAAATTAATTACTGTCGCAAAACAATAACGAATTCATTTCGCGATTCCTAATCGTAAAACAGTAGCAAATTATTCGTTGAAACATTTTACAAATTGCATGAATAATTAAAATTCAAATATTAACAATCAATTTTTCAACTAATGATAATAAAATTATCGTAAAATTGGCATAAACATTAATAAATTAATGTAATGATTATTGAAATTGATTAAAATTATAATTAATTCGAAATGATATTCATCGATTCGAATTTGATATCAGTATATGCAACGAGTCTGATTAACTTTAATTAATTACTCAATATTATTCACTCCGTATGTAACTGATTACAATAAAATTGACTTAATTTTATTTAATAGCTTCATTAAATAATTGCTCGATAATTCATTTATTTATTTTTCAAATTCCATCCTTCCAGTCATGAATTCTCATTCACGTTCTATCAAATCCATCAAAATTGATATCAAGTTTTCACTATCAATTGTTTTCTCGATTTATTGATTGACGTATTATTATTTTTATACTTATTTTTTGCTTTCTCACTCCGTTCTTCATATACACACGTCGTTTCGCGTCTTATCGAATAATTTGCAACCACGTTGACACACACATAGGCCAACGAACAGACATCCACACATGAAAAAACACGTGAATATGAAGCCGTGGCATAACGAACGCAAAATCGCTGACCTACTGACGAGATGAAGTCCACCATGCTCTCGAGACTCTCTCGTGTTTTATAAATATATATGCGCACGAATAAAAGGAGACTGGCCGAAGGATTGCCGGGATTGCGCATTAAAAATAAGCGAGAGCATTGCGAAATTTTTCTTATTAATCATCGTACTAATAATAAGAGAAAATTCACGAAGAAATAAACATAAAAACAATTTATCGAACGAATCAATAAAGTATTAACAAAAATTAACGAATAAATTCAAGAAAAAACAGATTGAGACATACATTAATAAATAATAAACTTATAAAGCCAATTCATTACAACATTGATAATTTAATTAAACAATTTTAACGTTAATTTAACTAATAGCATACAAATTTTTTTTATTAATCGTCACGCTAATAATAAGAAAAAATTCACAGAGAGGTAAACATAAAAATAATTTATCGAACGAATCAATAAAGCATTAACAAAAATTGACGAATAAATTCAAGAAAAAACAGATTGAGACATACATTAATAAATAATAAACTTATAAAGCCAATTCATTACAACATTGATAATTTAATTAAACAATTTTAACGTTAATTTAACTAATAGCATACAAATTTTTTTTATTAATCGTCACGCTAATAATAAGAAAAAATTCACAGAGAGGTAAACATAAAAATAATTTATCAAACGAATCAATAAAGTATGAACAAAAATTGACGAATAAATTCAAGAAAAAACAGATTGGTACATACATTAATAAATAATAAACTTATAATGCAAATTCATTACAGCATTAATAATTTAATTGAACAATTGTAACATTAATTTAACTAATTATATAAAAAAAAATTTTTATTAATCGTCACGCTAATAATAAGAAAAAATTCACTGAGAGGTAAACATAAAAATAATTTATCAAACGAATCAATAAAGTATTAACACAAATTGACGAATAAATTCAAGAAAAAACGGATTGATACATACATTAATAAATAATAAACTTATAGTGCTAATTTATTACAACATTATTAATTTAATTGAACAATTATAACATTAATTTAACTAATGGAATAAAAAAATGAATTAATTCGTGAAGTAATTCTGAATTAAGAACTACTTAACCCTAGAACCCCACAATCTATTTTTTCCAACGTAAACTCCACACTGGGGTAAATATTAAGCATAGAACTTAGTTTTTACCGATCATCGATAAATATTTATTGCCTCAAAACGTCCTCATTTCTTTCGAGATGGCATCCGTATGTTGCCTGATAAATGGAGAAAGATAATCGAAAACAGTGGACAATATTTCGAAGATTAATGTTGTTTTGTATATTTTATAATATTATATAAATTTTATTTTAAAAAAACGGTAAAAATTAAGTTGTAGACCTAATAATTACCCCAATCTTCTCTTCAGTATAAAATGTTCCTCGTATGCGATAATAAGGTTTAATTATATACCATTCTCTTCGTTTTTTGATTACGAAGATAATGGTGTATGATAAACTCGCATTCGGTAAATATTTAATGGTGAAAACTCTATAAAACCGAAAGAATGATTTTAAAAAATTTGTTTGAGAAGGAAATTTGACGTTAAAAATGGGGAAAAATTGATTGATTTATTTGAAAAAAATGCTTTCAAAATAAATATGGGTCGTGGGAGATTGCCCACGCGTGTGCGTTGTCTCGCGTGCCCTGACCAGCTCAACTCGCTCGCCACTGCAATTCTCGCTGTCTGATGGTCCACCAGATGTCATATATTTATATATATATATATATATGTGGGTGTGTGTGTGTGTGTGTGTGTGTGTAGACGTGGTTACTATTATTATGCTTGAAGATCCAGCGACATAAGAACGTTGATGTCTTTGACCACTTCCGTAAACGGCTGCTATTGCCTTATTGTACTCTTCTCTTTCTCTTTTTCTCTCTCTTTCGTCTTTTTCTACCTCCTTTTCTTAATTTCGTCAGCGTAAATCCTTTCGCGCTCTTGAAGGAATCTCATTCAACAGGTCGTCCGTCCAAACACCGTAAAAAGCTTTCAGAACTCCGATTTTTTTCGAAAAAAACGTTTTTTTTTTTCATCAACAAAGAGACAAGAATATTTAAGAATAATTTGAAAAATGTTTACGTTATGTTCGAACAGAGAATTAATTATTTACTATTTTATTATATAAACGATAATTTTTTCTTTACGTCACAAATATTCGTTAAATCTATACACGTTTTTAGTTCAAATTATCTTTGAATGAGGTTGGCTTATAAAAAACAAAAGAAAGATAACCTTTGGATTCTGGAATGACGAGAAAAAAAACAAATTCTGATGGAGTATTTGAATTCTGTGGCTCATTTCCGTATCGTGACGCACGGATTAAATTTTTACTTTCTCCTAATAGGAAATATGTGACGATTTGGTTACTGAATTAGGAATAAATTTCCCATCGCTTATTTTTTTGTGTCTCGAAACGTTAAGACTATTTGGCTGGCTTGTCGATCGACTCTTTGGCGTCTGATCTCTCTCGTTCTCTTTCTTTTTTTTTTTGTTCCATCTTTTTTTATTCATGTCCCAGGGCAAAGAGTGTGGAAAAGGATTGGCCTCCGAGAGGTTGTATTGCTCTCTCGAAGATCTTGCTGCGAGATATAAAGAAGAGAGAGAGAGAGAGAGAGAGAGAGAGAGAGAGAGAGAGAGAGAGAGGTCGTTCATCGAACTCTCAGTAGAGGCAAGAACAGGAAACTGGTCCTGGTTCTTCAGGGCTCTCTCATTGCACAGCTTCGTAAAGATTCTCTGATGATCAGCTCAGCTCATAACTGCTCTCTCGATCTAAAAATAGAAATCATGTCTTCGTTCCTTTCTTTTATTCATTTATTGACGTATTTTTTTATTTTATTTTTTTTTTTAATTTTTCTTTCCAATTTTTTTCTTCGTTTGATTCTTTTTATTATTACTGATCGTCATCCTCTTTATTCCTCGAGCTGAGAATTTCTTCGCCAATTATACGAGGCAATAAACGATCCGAATATTTCTCAGTCCTTGATTACCCACGCAAATAAGGAAGAAACTTTTATGAATTATGCCCATAATCAATTATCTCTTGTAATCATTCTCGTGATTACTCTTTTTTTTTTATTTCATTTTTTTTCTTTTGCTTCTTCAATCTATCGCATTTCGTATCAACCATTATTCTCCACGTGCTCGGTTATGTTAATCCTCTCGATAACTCCCGATCGTCGTCATCGTTATTTTCATTCATCCTACGATTTTGATTTTTTTACCTTTTTTTTTTTATAGTCATCTCCAAGTTTTGAGAGACTTAAAAAATGTCGTAGTATTTTTCAGAAAACAAATTCGAAACCAAGGAATATTTAAAAAAAATCATGATTTTTTACTCCAAAATGTTTTGAACGATATTGAACAAAACTTCGAAAGGATTTTTGTGAAAAAAATTACTCCAATTTTAGAGTCTTTGATTTTTTTAACAAACAAAATTTGAATTACAATTAATGACAAAGTTGTTAAATAAAAAATCAATAAATTGTAATGAAAAAAATTGCCCTTTATAAAAGTCTAATCGAAATATAATAATGCACGAATATTTTGGAAAATAAAATCTAAAAAGGAGCTGTTTTTCTTCGAAAAGCTGACAGATCGAATTAGAAATGAGTTAACGGTTTATTAATAAGATTTCTTGTCGATATGACTGTTCGATTGAATTGATATATGTGTGTATATGTAGCGCTATTTATTTCTCTCTTTCCGTTTCTTTCACGGTTTCTTAGCGTATTTACATTTGCTTACAAACTTGTCAGTTATTATTGAATATTCATGGTCGTTCATGGACGCGAGCGAAGTTTTCTCGTTATCACAAGAAGTTCTCGTTTCACGAACGAGTCTCGGAGAATTTTTTTTTCTTTTTGTTACTCGCTACTGTGCCACCTTTTTTCACCTATTAATATAACCGTTTGTATGACGTTGATTTTTTTTTTAAATACAATGCAGTCAGCAGTGCAAAATTGCATGCATACAATTTTCTCTCCTTCTTTCTTCCCCTCTGCAAGAAGATGACCTTGCCAAGGCTGATTCTCTTTCCCTCGCATCCGTTACGCTCCTTTCAATACAAACTCGACCGCCTTCTCTCTCTCTCTCTCTCTCTCTCTCTCTCTCTCGTTCTCCAGCGTTTTCCCTCTCCTTTTTGCTCGTTTTTTCTCCTCTCATTTTTTTCCTCCCCATTTTTTTTCTTCTTCTTGCCTGCACGAAGTTCCCTTTCTCTCGATGTCCCTGCCCGTGATCACAACAAACAAGCACATGACTCACTCGTTCGTAATTAGAATTTGTCTTAATTACTTCGAGTCAAACTCAACTAAAAAATTATTTTTTTGTGCAAAAACTGTGGGGTTTGAAAATAATAAATTATTCACTTTGGCTTCCTCGTGAGGCGCAAAATTATTCAGAATTCAGTGATGATTTCTATGAATTATATTGATGTGAATTATCCCCAAATGTTATTATGCTTTATCGGCAAATAAAAAAATATGTATGACACGATGATGAATACAAATTATTCTCTCTCTCTCTCTCTCTCTCTCTCTCTCTCTCTCTCTCTCTCTCTCTCTCTCCCTCTCTCCCTCTCTCCCTCTCTCCCTCTCTCCCTCTCTCCCTCTCTCCCTCTCTCCCTCTCTCTCCCTCCCTCCCTCCCTCCCTCCCCCCTCCCCCCCCCTCTCTCTCTCTCTCCCCCCCGCTCTCCCTCTCTCCCTCTCTCCCTCTCTCCCTCTCTCCCTCTCTCCCTCTCTCCCTCTCTCCCTCCCTCCCTCCCTCCCTCCCTCTCTCTCTCTCTCTCTCTCTCTCTCTCTCTCTCTCTCTCTCTCTCTCTCTCTCTCTCTCTCTTTTTCTTGTAATTCCTAGGTAACATATAATAGACGATAACAATTTGTTGTTATCATCACGTGTTATTTTCGTTTGAATGTTAATTTATGGCTACGAACTAAGAATATTTGTGAATTTATCGAGTAAAGCGAAAAATAATAATCGAAACGTGCTCTTTGAAGCAAATTTTTCACTGACCGATTCCTCATTTCCATCATCATTGGATTTCTCAGAATAGCTTTTTGCAAACAAGATGAAGCATTTCTGAGAACTTAAAAAAGAATGTCACCGTTGTGTATTAACATTATTGTTAATTAATTAAAGTTTTCAATCATTGAATTTCAAAGGGAACGTAAAACATTGAAAATTTTGAATTCCCTTTAAAAGTAAAAATAAATCGCCACGTTCCGTTTTTGTCGGAAGAAGAGGGAATGAAATGATTGAAACACACGTGCGACGTGTCAATCGCACGAGAATCGAAGGAATTGAGCAAGCTCGGAGTGAATAAAGAGAAAAAAAAATGATTTTAACATTCTCAATCGTGGCTGAGCTCGCGTTGCTTTCACGTTTCTTTTACGAATGAGAGCGAGAGAGTCCTGGAAATCCTCCCGCACTAATTTGCAATCCGTTCTCATACGCCGAATAAAAAAAAAAAATAAAAAAAAAAGAAGAAAAAGAAAAAATACCGAGGAGACGAAAAAAAGACGTACGTGGCTCGTCGTAGAGCTTGGCAAATTGCAACGAGAACGACGAGAAACACGTGACTCGCTTCTGGATGAAATAACTAATGCACTTTTTGTATATAACTCGCGCATGGGACGTTCTACGAGAAACCAAACACTTTGTGATTTAAATAAATTATCTATAATTCATTTTTCCATTTATTTCGACACTCAACTATCCGAGAATTCATTAGTTTTTAAAATATTAAATGCAAAAGAAAAATTTCACTGTTTTTTTTTCTTATTTTGGAAAATTTAAATCCTGACTCTTTGTTTTTAATTAAGTTTTGGGTCTTTGGAAAAAAAAGTGCTTACTGATGCCCTAAAACATCTTTAATCGGAAGAGAGCAAAAAAAAATTCATAACTCAGTAGATTTAGCATGGAAAAGCCCATACATATGCGCAAAATGCACAATGGCTTTTGTACATAATTCTTTATCGAATGTATATGTAAAATATACGTGTACAATCGTGTTACGTCGCCCTGGTCACTTTTGTGCGTGCGATTCTCCGAGAATCGATTAAGAAATCACAAATCACGAGCTAAAGCGGGAAAAAGAGGAAGAGAGAAAGAATAAATAAAAATGGCGATGAAAATAAGTTGCTCTGAGCACAGAATTGCACAATTAGACGAGTTAACGACCGAGTCAAATTGAATCGTGTTTTTTCACCCTGCTTCCCCCTACTCATGCAACGATGATGATCGTCATACTCGTCATCATTATCGATCGCTCCCGGATCTTGCCACAAAGTCCATAATCGTCAGCTCAAATGATTTTTTTTATTTTTATTTTATATGTACCCGTGCTTCGCGAAGCAAAAGTAAAGGAGAACGAGTCGAGAAACGTGCGAGAAAGAAGAAAAATTCACACCCGCACACCTGAAAATCGTGACGAAGGTCCGGGGCTACGAGTGTTGAGAGAACAGTCTACAGGATGCCTCAAAAGCTACATTCAACTCAATAGACAAATAAATCGATGAATTCTGTACAGAAAAGTCTTGAAGCATTTTTTTCTCCCATGCACCGTTGAAGAGATATGAATGAATTCGTGACAGCCAATCAAGCGCGCTCCGCCTATCGTCGGTGGCGGATTGGATGCTACTTTACTCATCGATATTTCCTCAACGGCGCATCGAAGAAAAAAATGCTTAAGGAACTTTCTCTTCAGAATTTGATGAACTATTGACCCTGTAAGTTTGGAGCTTAACTTTTGGTACACTTTATGTACACGTGTATACGTATGTATATAGGAGAGCCCAGAAACTGAAACCTCAAACGTGTTCTGTGGAATGCCGTTCTTCAGTACACAGAAGAGAAAAAGGAAAGGGAGAAGGAGAGATAGAGATAAAAAGAGAAGGAGAAAGAGGATGCTGCATTTGTAAGATTGTTTGCGGTTAAATCCTTCAGTGTGCAAGTCCAACAGGGCAAAGAGAAGCGTTATGTAGAACCAGCAACGAGATTCTCTCTTTCTTTCTTTCTTGGCCAGATAGTAAGAATAAACCAGCGGCAATAGTTGTCGTCTCGTTCACGAGACAGGAATAAAAAAGGAAAAAAAGGAAAACGAGAAAAAAGAATCTTTAGCGTTGCATCGAGATTTATTCTACGAATTCAAGCTCTCCCGCGGAGAGTCCTAAGTAAAAGAAGCCAAAGACGCGGAGTTAAGAAAATTCCCGAGAGGTGCAATCACGATTAAGGGGATTAAAAAACCTCTAGAGACGTCTGCGTCCGATTACTCGGCTAAATATAGATAAAGCTGTTTCTTAAGTTATAAAAAGTAAGAAAGAAAAAGAAGAGAGAAACAGTCGAGGAAAAACTCGTTCCTCTCGTAAGATTCTCGCTAATTTTATACTCGTTCCAACGGTCAAGAGCCCTTAGTCTGGTTTTCTCCCCTTATTACTCCCCATTTTGTTTTTTTTTCTACCTTTTGACTTATTTTCGATACCAACTCCGTCGCGATTATCACATTGGGTAGAAACTTGCTCTGTTACGACAGGGCATGTAACATCGCGATCAAAGAGAAGGAATTTCCATCGTTCCATAACGACTATTAGCTACGATGATTCTTATCGAAACGAACCACGAGAACCAGATTTAAAATGAACCTCTGTGCCATTGAACCTCCTGAAAGTGTTCTCCAGCTTTTCATTCATTATTTTTGACACCCTTTTACTTTCTTCTCGCCGTTTTTTACTCGACTCTCTCTCTCTCTCTCCTCTCTCTCTCTCTCTCTCTCTCTCTCTCTCTCTCCTCTCTCCCTCTCTCTCTCTCTCTCTCTCTCTCTCTATCTCCGGCTTTGTGTCCAGACTCAGGAAGATTCATGACCCCTGAGGTCGAGGAGATCAAGAACTCTTTTAAATTTGACTCAGACACAGTGTTCATTTTTGGCAGGGTTTTGGAACTCTGACCCTTTTAGGGGGTTCTCAATCTTCGAGTTTCTTAACAATAAACATATCGCTACAATTTTATTAATTATTTAATTCAATATAATTTCATTAAAACTTTTTTAACGTCTGAATCTGAATTAAATTTGATTAGACTTAATCGATTAATTTTCCATTATTTTATTAGTTACTGTATTCAATAGAATCGAATTTCATCGAAACGGTGATGAATTTAAATGTATTAATAATTCAATTAAATAAAATCTTGTAGTCAATGTAAAAAATCGTCACGTATTCTAGCAAAGGATGCTTTTTCGTAAATGCATTTTTATTACTACATTTTTCATTGGCGATAACGCATGTAACCGCGAATTCGTCATCTTGGTCGTTCTATGAATGAACCACGAATGAGACGCATATGGTCTATGTATATTTAATCGAGCGGCTACCACGTCTCTTGATGTTGTGGATGTCGAGAGACTTCAATGGACGCACAAGAAGCTAGACCGCGCTTTGCCATGAGTCCATGCTTATGTTTCTTCGCTTCTTCTCTCTCTCTCTCTCTCTCTCTCTCTCTCTCTCTCTCTCTCTATTTTTTTCCTTTCTCTCTCTTTCTTGTTTCGATCCATAATTACGCCAATTCTGTATTTCCGCGTCATTCGAAAAATGCATGTAAAAGAAGCGAAATTGTCACGTTTGAACTTCAAGGAAATTGCGAAATAACCAATGCCAGAAATATCAGTGGTTGGTCTCATAATCCGATTGACGCATGTAAACTTTACGTAATCGTGTCTCGAAACACTGAATTAAGCCTCGTTTCTAATTATTACCCAATATTCACTTCCACATATAATTTTGCTCAATATTCTCACAACTTCTACCTCATTTAATATCGATTTATATTTATCTATTATGTTTTCTTTTTTTTTTTCATCTCATTAAAGGTATGGCGAAAAACAACGAAGAGCAGACAGCCAAGAACTCAGTGGCATTCAATTGCTATCCGCAACTGCTTATCAACTTAAAAAACCATATCAACAATTGCTCATACCAATCACCGTGTGGATCGGCATGGAGCAGGCCTTCATCGGTGCTGATTTCACTCAGGTAAGGAAAAAATCATATTGAAATATCTTTTTTGAAAATTCTGGCTCGAAAAATTAAACTTGGACGATTTTTTTGACTTTTTATTATCATCAAAGATATTCAACTTGGAAAGAATTTTAGTTAAACATTTTTCTTCGTACTTTTATCCTATTTTTCATCATTTCTTGTTTTATAACCGTTTTCCATCTTCTGAAATTCGAAAAATATTGAAAATAAGAATTTATCCTTTTTTTTTAACATCCTCTGTCTCGAGTACCAATTATTACTTCGTACACGAAATTTCTAATCAATTCTGGGATTGCTTACAAAGTGTAGCAAAAAAAAAAATAAACGATAAAAAATTACGAGCCACTCGTCGCCACGTCTCCGCCACTTTCTAATGCCGGTCAGCCGGCGGCTCGACCATGATTATTCCCTTTCATGTACAAATCGAAATCACGCGCAAATAAATAACGGTGCGGGTACGAGAACATCTCAACAACAAAATCATTAATTTTGTAGATTATTTCTTGGCTCGTGAATTTTCACATTTACATTTAACCCTAGCTACACACTACGGGGTCCAATGGACCGACAGCAACATTTTCATCTTTTTTTCACTACACGCTTTTTCATAAACGTTATAACTTTTTATCAAACGACTTTTTGGCTTTACTGATTACTTCTCCGGATTAGTCGGAGTTTGGCGTTTCGATTTCACTATAATTAAACCTCAATAGACGCGTTTGTTACAATGTTATAAAGCAATAAAATTGTCGGTCTAATAGACCGATAATGTGTAAGTAAGGTACTAGAAGTTACAGTGTGGGTTAATTGCATCCGGATAAATAAATAATTCTTATAAATAAATAAAACTTTATTCTACATCTTCTCGATACGATATTCTACATCTTCTCGATACGAAATACGATCAATTAATTTTCTTTTTCGTAAAATAATTCGTCTACTTTGCAATGAATTTTTAATTTTATTTTAACGATTCTTTTCCCAAGCATTAGTACGAGAAACGAATTGAGATAACGATAACGAGATCGAGGTTAAAAAAAAGCACAATTATCCTAGTTTGAGCTGAAGGTGAAATGCATAAATATTTTTTTATGGTATTTTAATATCGCTCTTAAAAAATGCACTGTCAGTGGCAGAAAAAAGAAAGAAAAGAGTCGTGAAAAATGTTGTAAATTTTGTGTACGCCGTTAAGTATGTGACGTTAGGTTTCAAGGTCATGGATTAATCCTCGTGAAAAAAAAAAAATTCCCAATTGCGTAACTGATTCGATAATTGAGAGAAATAAAATTTTTCAACCCTAAAAAACGTCGTTGGTTCGTCAACTTGTCTCGGTTTTATCGAATTTTTATTATTTCTATTCCATGACTGGCAATTTAACGACAAACTAAGGCCTCAATCGTTTTTTTTTCTTCCATTCACCCACATTAGCTGTTTCGTAAAGTTGCTTAATTCCAGTCTTCGTACGTAGCAAACGCATTGTATCAGCATTAATTTCCTGATGCAAGTAATTTTTTTTTCCTTCGTCTATTTTTTTCTTTACTTTTTTTTTCTCTTTTCATCGTACATTCGTAACGATCGGAGAGAATTGATGCTTGGCTGTCGGTTCGCAAAATGCAAAGATTTAATAGCATGTTTTGAGAGGTTCGAACAACAATGGAGTCGGAAATCGTCAGGGCCAATTTATACATTTTGCAAGATCGCTATCGCTCGAGACACGAAGACGTAAACTTTTCTCACAAAGTTGGTAACATCTTTGGAATCACGTTTATAATCAATTTTATGAGGACTAAATGAAAAATCGAAACAACCTTACAAAAAAGATCGTAAGTGAATCAGGCAGCAAGCGAGTCGTTGTAAACTTGAATTTTTAATTAAAAACTCATTTTTAAACTAATTCGAATGTACCAATTAGCAATGCACATCTTTAATTACTCTTCGAGTTTCTACAAAACCGGAAATTGAAATAAATCCCAGCCGGAAGAACAGGCTCAAAAACGAATGAGATTTTTGTTTTTCTTCTAATGAATTCTGCACTTTTGCTAAATTAATTGACGTAAGCGAGAAAATTGTAGGGTTTTTTTTTTTTTAATCCAGGCAATGAAATGTCGCCATTGATGCGGTCGTTCTGCTTCGCAATCGTTAACGGGTTTGCCCTACTTACCGGGCAAATGTTACCCGTTCAACAACTCGGCGATCCTCGACACTGGCGCCTCGCGAAGTCTCCGCCATTTTTCTTCTCTTCCTCTCATCCTTCCTCCCTGGATGTACTTGTTACTTTTTTCCTTTCTTTTTGCCATTTATTTTTAACGCATTATCGGTAAGATATGTGGGGAAATGGCGCCACAAACTCGACGATCCGGTTCGTCGACACAGCATCGATTACCATTTCTTTTTTTGCTCTCTTTCTCTCTCTCCCTTTTTGTCATTAAATCCTACAAATACACTTTTCTTTTCCTACCGTTCAAACGATCGAACCTCCTTGCACTCTTCTTATTTCTCTCTCTCTCTCTCTCTCTCTCTCTCTCTCTCTCTCTCTCTCTCTCTCTCTCTCTCTCTCTAACTTGTTTCACTCGAGACCTTCCCAACGAATCCCGGATCCTCGTGTAATACATAAAACAACTTGGAGATTAAAACGCTCTTATTCACCTGCAAAGCCTAAATATGGTTTTAAACTTAATTCCCGCTGTTTTTCAATAAAAAAAAAAAATATTTATAGTTTACGGTACATTCTATTTTATTCGAAGTATTGTCCTTCAGAAGCTACGACCTTTTTCCATCTTTCACGCAACAAATGGATTCTATGCCAATAGAAATCGTTACTCTTTGAAGCGATCCATTCATCGATCCTTTTTTTGATATCTTCAAAAGACGTGAAATGCTGTGATGACAAATCATTCTGAATCGCTCGAAACAAATGATAATCAGACGGTGCTATATCCAGTAAATACGACGAGTGAGGTAAGACTTCCCAGTTCATGTCCTTTATATATTTGTTTACGGTTTCTGCTACATGTGGCCGAGCATTGTCATGGAGCAAAATTAGTTTGTTATGACGTTTAACGTACTCAGGACGCTTTCTTTCTCAATTTCTGGTTTAGTTAATTGTTGTTTACAGCGAACAGCTGTGATCGTTTCACCCGGTTTGAGCAACTCGTGGTACACCAAACCTTCTTAATCCTACCAAACACACAGCATCACCTTTTGAACATGAATATTGCGTTTTGGCGTTGATGGATCTGGTTCACCTGGCAGTATCCATGCTTTTTTTTCGTTTAGGATTTTCATAATAAACCCATTTCTCATCGCCAGTCACAATTCGATGTAAAAATGACTTCCTTTCGCATCGTTCAAGCAGCAATTCACAAATCGTTTTTTGCTTTTCGAGTTGTCTCTCTTTTGATTAAGGGGCCAGTCCACTTTGGAGCCACGAAAAAAAGGCTATTTTCGCAATTTTTTTTTGAGGATTTTATAAAAGATATGAATATAAAAGTTGTTGGGTTTGATAAATAAAGGCTTGAAATACATATAAAAAAAAAATTTAATTCATTTTTATTCATTTTTAAGTACAAAAACTATAGTTTAACGTAACGCCTCAAAAATAGGTGGGCTCGGTAGCTCCATCACAACTCGGCAACGGCTTGTCTGAAATAAAAAAATCAAAGTCCATTAGATTCAGTATGACACCAGCTACAAAATGACCCTCGGATATAAAGTTTTATCAAAAAATAAAAAAATGGCAGCTGAAAAACGAAAAAAGTAAAAATAAACGAGTTTTTTTCGCAGTTTTTCACAAAAAAAAAGAGTAGCAATCAAAATTTTGAAACCATCGAGGGTCATCTTGTTGCGAATCATGTTTACAATATGTGGTTCAAATTTCAAGAGAATCGGTTTATTCGTTTTAAAGATACGATGGAGCTAGGTTTTGAAAACGTTGTTTCGAGAAAAACGCGTTTGAAGTTTATACGCTCAGGTAGACGAAATGAGGTCCTGACGTTCAGGTAAAAAAAAAAAATACTTAGAGAGCTCGGATTTTCATAAAATTTTGACACAATATTTCTGAATGTATGTACTTTCGAAAACAGTAAAAAAAATCGATTTTTTGAATTTTCAAAGTGGACTGGCCCCTTAATATGGTAACCAATTTCCCGCTTTTTGAATCAGTCCAAGATTACGTAAACATTTGCTAACAGCTATTTTAGTAACGTTTAATGTATCAGACAATTCTTTAAGGGTTTGACATCGATCTTCATTGAATAAGGCCTCCAATTCTTCATTTTCAAATTTATTCGGCTGTCCTGGTCGTTCTTTGTCTTTAAGGTCAAAATCGTCACGTTTGAATCGTCTAAACCAATCTCTGCACGTTGTCTCCGATAGAGCATGTTCACCATAAGCTTCTTGAAACAAGCGATGACTTGCACTTCAGCTGCACTTTTTCTTAAATTAAAGCAAAAAAGCAGAGCTTCTCGCATATGCTGTTTGGTTGGTTCAAAACCTGACATTTTCGATTATTATTAAAAGAGTAGTGTGTACAAGTAAATTCACTCTCGAAACTGAATATTGCAGGTTATATCCAATACTTCAACACAGTACAGTTTTAGTGTTACTTCTATGAAAATAATACTAGTTACCCCATCTCATATAAAAGAGCGGGAATTCAATTTAAACCCCAATAAATACTTTTTCATCGTAAATTCCAGATTATACGCGAAAAATTCTACAGGATTCGTAATCCCAGAAAAATTGTCTGGAAAACGTACGAAATTATTCAAAAGAATTGAAAAACAAAAACTAAAGTATTTAAATTCAATTTTTTCGATCTCTAAATAATGATTCATGACAAAAAGAATAATTTTTATGACAGAAACAATTAAAATATGAAATAATAGTTTCGTAAAACAAAATATCTAATAATGCAATTATAACTTTTGCAAAATGAAAACATTGAATCGCAAAATTAGTCATTTTTTGAGCTTGTGCGATAACAAAATTAAGTCAATGACCTTAAAACCATATTTTTTGCAAAACGTCGCCCACGTTTATAAACATATCCAAAATTCCAAAGTTTCGCTGCCGATTGAAAGGAATTAGAGCGAAATATTTGTGCGTGTCTGACCAAACACTGAGCATAACTACTGATAAAATTTGTTCTCAATTTCGTCGGACTCCAGTCGCTCAGAGCGGCGTAATTTTTTCTTTGTTTCGTTTTGTTTTGTTTTTTCGTGTGCTCCATCCTAAAATCTATCCGATTATTCGATATAATTACAAATAATGCGTAAACGTCATGCACAAGAATGATCTCAAAACATTTTCAATGACGAAATTCATTCACGATTTATGTCACGGTGTCGAATACGTGCTGATTATACGGAGACGTTAATGACACAGCTAATGCGAGGCGAAAGTCTTCGTGTCGTGGAACCGAGAGTCTACTTTAAAAATATTGTTTTTTTTTTAATTTTTTTCATTATTTTTTTGAAGTTACAGTTTTTAATTTGAACGAGAAAAAAAATAAACTTTGAATAATATTTTCATTTGATTTTTTAAATATTTTGATAATTCCTGATTTTTGTTGTTCCATTAGTTTCTTTGTTCATAAATTATCTTGATTATAAAAATATCAGATGTTTTTCATGGAAAATTTGTAATCTCCATTTCGCAGTCGTTTCATTTCGTAAGAACGTTTACAAGCACTACGGAATACTTTTTTTTTTTTTTATTTCTTTCTCTCTCTCTCTGTCTCTCGAATCGACTGATCGGACCTTTCCAAAACTTCGCTTTCACGTCTCGATGAAAGTCGAATAAGAATTCCAGCAGCCGAAATTCTCGTTCTGACGTTACGAATAGAGATGTGATTCTCATTTGTCCAGATACGTTTCGTTTTCTCAGAATCATGACCACTTTTCATTATCATAGCAGCGATATTTTAGCGACCAAAATATTTCGCCAAGTCGGTCACAAATTTCTCTCAGGCGAATCGAAGTTAGTCAAATCTTGAATTGAAAAATTATCTCTCCCACGCAATCGTATTTTTTTTAAGAGGGTACGCCACTGTGACGGATCAAAAATATCAATATTTCTATTTTTTGGGTTTTCTTGCAGTATATATGTTGAAAATGATGTAAATAAAATTTTCAAGTCAAAAGTAAGGATCGATATTCAAGTTAACACCTTATTTTGTGTCAAGAAAAAAGCAACGGAAAATTTAAACACATTTTCCTCGAAACAACTGTTTTCGACCTTCTCCCAGGGAATACTCGAAGACTAATGAACCGATTTTAATTTTTTTTTTTTTTTTCAAATGTTCGTTAATACAGTGACTAAGATTGTACGTAGCCAATTTATGAAATTTTTATAATTACTATTTTTTAAAACCGCTCAAACAAAAAAGAAGGTGAAATGGAAAAAATTATGAGAAAAAATGGCAAACCGCCTCTATTTCGGGAAAAAATTTAAAAAAAACGGCTGTGTACAACGATAACTAAATTAGCCCTAGTTACACACTACGGGGTCCAATGGACCGACAGCAATACTACATTTTCACCTTTTTTACACCACACGCCTTTTCATAAACGTTAGCACTTTTAATCAAACGATTTTTTGGCTTTACTGATTACTTATCCGGATTAGTCGGAGTCTGGCGTTTCGATTTCACTACAATTAAACCTCAATAGACCCGTTTGTTACAATATTATACAGCAATAAAAGTTGTAGGTCCAATAGACCGATAGTGTGCAAGTAAGGTACTAAAAGTTATAGTGTGTAGCTAGGGTTAATATTTATTCATATATTTCATATTTCATATTTATTTTTTCTTTTTCTTTAATTATTATAATTCTTTTATAATTAATATTAAATATAAAAAATAAATAAAATTGTAATAATTTAATTACTATAATAATAATAAAATAATATATAAGAATATATATAAATATATAATATAATAAATATTGTAGGAACCGAAACGATGGTGATAAAAGAACAATATTGTTATTTAATAATGCAGAAAATATATCGCGGATTGAAATACGTCTGACCTCAACACGCTTTTTTAATCTCCTCTGTTATTTTTTTTATAAACAACTTCTTAGCAACGGATTCACGGCACACTCTTCTTCTTTATCTCGAATATATTTGATGATGATCCTACAATATGATATAATAAATATAATATGATAAATTTATATTTATTTTTTTATTTTTGATCGTCAGATAACTCGTTACCAAAATTTGGGACAATGAAAAGAATTTTTTTTTAATCATCATACGAAAGCTCATAACGTTGTAAATTTTAAAGTTGTTGCTAAAAAATTTCGAGGTAAATAGATCTTCGTAAAAATTTTACTATTTGTTAAAGTATATTTTCCGAATATACTGACGAAAGGAAAACGCAGATTAACGCATTCATTTTAGAGAAATTAATTGTTGAAGTTCAAGAAAAATGTTACTCCATTACATTAATTGTATGGAGTAAGGCCACTATCCTCGTACTTTTTTGCGAATATCGTCCCTAAAAATAAAGAAAATTAATCAAAAAACGAGTACCGTATCAAGTAAAGCATATAGATCAATGTTAGCGAAAAAAAAAACAGATAGGTAACCGAATTAATTAACGAGAAATCATCAAAAATCAACAACAACTTTTGGAAAAAGTGAGGCTAATTGAGAAATCTCTGTTGGAATGTAGCAACGTCGCAGCTACGGCTATAGCACAAATAGTCAAAGAATCACCGCGATGATTTGAATTTTGTTACAATGAAATGCAAGTAATGAGAACTTTTTTCATTTCATTTGATTTTTCTCAACGTTGGTGCAATGCTTGTAGCAATGAGCACGAATGAATCGTTTTTTCTATCGACAATTTAGTGACGTACTAATATTTTCTTGCAGTTCATCGTCATTTTTCGTTGACGCCGACATAACCTATAAAAACACGCGCCAGTACACGTAAAACAGCTGTTACAGGCCTCACTGAATCCAACCTAACGACAGCGCATAACCAAAGAACGCGCGACATTAAATTATCGAAATTTAATTTTCTAATTATCCTAACTAATTAAAATGAATATATATGTAAATAATAATTAAGATTATTGCTATATAGTTGGAAATTTTTGCATTATTCATTCGTACACATCGTTAATATTCAACTTTTATAAGTTGGCATTGCTGACGTCACCCAATGCATAAGCATAGGAGCTTTGTCTCTTCCCCCCACCCTCCAAAAAGATTTAGCAACAATCTTAAATATTTTTCAATAAAAATTGGTACTGGAATAGTTGAATATATACTCAATAAAGTATCCTTCACCCGATCCTTAAATAATTATTAATACCTGAATAAAAAATTTCCCAAAAAATGACAATTTTTAAGCCTGTCACAGTGACGTTTCCCTTTAAGGGGATGGGTCAGTCACCTAACCTCACCTCGAATTTTCGAAGTTGAAATTTTTCGATACGGTTTGACTGATTACAAAAAAGCTCTGTCAGCCCACGCAGGACGGTGGCAAAAATGGGCTGACGGGGCCTTTTTGTAATCGGTCAAACCGTGTCGAAGAATTTCACTTTTGAAGTTTGCAGCTATCTCTCTCGCACTCACGGCGGCGAGATACCAACTGACCCATACCCTTAATATTTAATTTTACTCTTTTTTAAAAAGATTCTTCTGTTTTTATTAGTAATTGATTTTGTTCATAAAACTTCTATTTCGAAATTTGTATTGCAGGCTTACATCTCATGCGCCCTTGGGGTACACAAAGTTGGTTACGTAATGATTTGCTTCGGTGTTGTGAACGCCGGGTGCTCATTACTTTTCGGTTCGATCATGAAGTTCATCGGTCGTCAACCCCTAATGGCACTGGGTGCCATTGTTCATGCTGCCCTTATCGGTGTTCTCTTAGTCTGGAGGCCACACCCTGAAAACGCTTATGTTTTTTACACAGTCTCCGGACTTTGGGGCGTCGGTGACGCCGTTTGGCAGACTCAGGTTAACGGTAAGTTCATCATTTTTTATTACTTTTTCTTATTTATCAGAACAAACAAATCCAAACATTGAGAAGTTTGTTTGTTTCGTTAAAAATTATAAATTCAGCTTGAAAAATATAAATCAAGTATCTCGAAAACAATCGAACGATGTTTATTCGATCGAGTCTGAAGATCGTTTTACTTGCGTAAGAAATGACGATCAAATAAATTCGGGACCTGAAACCACTTTTAAAAATCGCGTTTTATTTTTTTCCACTCCCCATTTCCTCGCTTTTTCTTTTTGCAATACTCGACGAAATATTTTTCAGTCTACTCGTAACTTTTCATCGATCTTGATCGACGTTTAAACGAATATGTTTTCTCACACGTTGTGTTTTGTTTTGTTTTGTTTTGTTTTTTTTTTTTTTTAACGAAACGTGTTCTGTTTGACGTCATTGTTGTTTTTTTTGCCATCTCATGGTTAAAAATATCCGTCGCAGTCGTTGGTTGTCAAGCCTAAGTTTTATAACCATCGAGATGTTCTTTGAGCAAAGAAACTTTCGAGAGTTTGAAAAAATCGAGAAATTGTTTCGTTGATTTTTAAAAAATAAGGAAATCCCGAAGGAAATATTTGAAAAACTGTTAAATCGAAGAGTGACGCGAAGAAAAATTGTCTATCGATAATAAATATGATCGAACGACGATGAGACGAAGAAACGAAATGACTGAGCTAAAATCACCGATTAACGAGCCTCGATTCCATAACGAGAGATCCGGGATGGATTAATAAATAATAAAGATGATAAAAGGTCAATTTAGCAATGAGTTTTTTCGCGCCTGTTGCGAGAGTTACGAATAATGAAAGAAATTTAAAAAATATATGACTACTCTCAAGGCTCGTAGGTTTTTTCTTGTAATTTTTTTGTTTGGGATGCTGACGTTGTTGCTGCGAGCCTGAAAAATGATTTTCGAAGGTACACGAACGTCTCAAGTCTCGAGGGATTGACGTCATTCCCGTTCTCTATCATGTTCCGCACTCTCGGCCTTTTTCTTCTCTCTCCCTTATCCTTTTTTTTTACCCTCTCTCTTTCCGAGTGCTCGCATGTTTTAGTTCGCCATTTTTTTTCAACCCTGCATCTCTTTTGGTTCCCAACGAAAAAAAAAAAAAAAAAAAAAACAACAAATACAAATCTTCAAGTCTCGCTGTACAAACGATGAATCAAGATTAGCAATAAGCGTTCATTTTTTTACTCGAATTTCTCTCTTCCTCTCTCTTTCTTTTTTCATCACTGTCTTTTTCGCACTACTTTTTGAACCCTCTCCCAAATCCCTTCAACCCAAACTCAAACCTGTTACATTATTCATTTCGTTCGTTTCCAACCGCGAAATATTATATCCTCCGACGAACTCTCTTTCAAGAATGAGAACCGGCTTGCAACAATTGCCAGATGAGATCAGACGCGTCCAAAGAACTAAAACATCCACGATCGATCAAACTTTCTGCCTCTGTCATAAATCGATTAATTTTCTTTTTTTTCTTCGTAATTCTTTTTGCTTTTTTTTTCTTCCTCTTCAAATTTTTCTCTTGACTCCTGCCCGTTTTGTCATGGCATTCTGAGCAAGGGCTTTGGACCCGGGTAACCCTTTCTTTGTACTTTGTGTCTCGGAAATTTACGAATTTTAAGGATCTACAAACCCAGAAAAATTTTCTATTTACATCTACTAGGATCGTTTATTCGAATTTTTTTAATTTTGAATCAACAAACTTTGTATTCGTTTCAGCTAGAAAACTGTATTTAAATCAAATAGATAATGCTATTTGGGTCCGTTTATTCGAGTACCCACGTTAAAGCTTCTTGCTCCGGCCACCACGTGGCGCAGAGCGTCGAAACATTTCTCACGAACGAATTCCCCTCTAGATGTACATAAATTGCGGGAACCAAAGTAGTATTATTATTCTGACTGACTATGTCTAGGAAGACGAACGTGAATTTTTGTACCTACCCATTAATATTATAAATATTATAAATAATAATATAAATATTTTTATTTCAACACCGATAGCGATAAGTGCACGGTCGGTGTATGGCTCCGGCGATCTCCAAAGTTAAGACTAGGAGTCATACCGACTGAGCCGCCATGAGTGCGAAAGAGAAAGCTGCAAATTTCGAAAGTGAAATTCTTCGACACGGTTTGACCGATTATAAAAAGGCCTGGTCAGCCCATTTTTGCCATCGTCCTGCGTGGGCTGACAGAGCTTTTTGTAATCGGTCAAACCGTATCGAAGAATTTCAACTTCAAAAATTCGAGGTGAGGTTAGGTGACTGACCCATCCCCTTAAGAGGATGGATCAGTCACCTAACCTTACCTTAAATTTTTTATAATATAAATAAATATATAAAACTCTATAGGGTCTTCTCGTCTTTTAATCTTATATTAGTTTTTTTACTAATAAATTTTTTTTTTAAATTTAAACTTAAAAAAGATTTTATTTCATCAAACCATTCATTCTAGCTTTTAATCAAAAAACTATTGATTATGCTACCTTTGTACAGTTAAAATACTGCAGCTATTTAAATATTCATTGAGCAGGTTAAATTTTAAATTATTTTCAAAAAACCATATTTTTGATAAACAGGTGAATAAATTTTATATTATATTATAAATAAAATTAGTTATATATAATAGAATTAAACTATTTCCTTTAACTTCAAAAATTAACATGCATATTTACATATATATATATATATATATATATATATATATATATATATATATATGGGCTATTTTTCGACCACTACTTTTCGACCGCAGCCTGCGGGCTTGGGTCAGCTATTTGGCTGCCGATATTTTCCAAGAAAGTAGGTTCTAAAAAAAGACGATCCTCCAAATTTGAACTCAATATAAAGAAATTTCATGGCTGTAGAAATTTTTGAAATTAAAAAAAATCAATTTTTTAGCAATTTTCACGATTTTTTCATGCGAGCGCTATGAAGCTTAAAGACTCGTATGAAGCGGCATTTCTCTTCTTCAATCTTGTATTTTCGAGAAAAAAATAGTTTTTTACTCCAAACGAAAATCCGCTTAAATTAGCACCCTTTTCTTGAATTACTATTTTTACAAAATTTCGCATATTTTTGAAAAGTTGCCGGGGCAACAATTTTCCAAGTAGACGTCTTTAAAACGGCTCAAATTTTTTATCTAGGTATATTCTATCACTACCTACACTAATTTTTAAATATTATCACGTTCCTTTTTATACACGGCCTCTCAAATCTGATTAATTTCTGAAAAATCGCTTTTTTCAGATAGCTGTAACTTTTTTCTATTAGAACGAAATTGCTTGAAACTTTCAGGGAATATACTTTATTCTATCCCCACATAACACTAAAAATGTCAAGAATAGGTTTCAGCTGGTTAGCGAGCTGTAAATTTTTTAATGTTCAAATTTCTCGCATTCTTTTACATGTTTATTGCATTATTAATAATTTTGATATTTAAAAGTGATAATTTATGATGTTCATTTGAATGATTTAAATTTTATTTAAAATGATAATTCATTTTTTTCATATGTATGACAATATTGATAATGCCATAAACATGTAGAAAAATGGGAAAAACTTGAGCATTCAAAAAAATTCACAGTTCGCTAACCAGCTCAAACCCATTCTTGAAATTTTCAGTGTTGTTTGGGGATAGAATAAAGTATATTCCTTGAAAATTTCAAGCAATTTCGTTCTAATAGAAAAAAGTTACAGCTATCTGAAAACAGGGATTTTTCAGAAATCAGTTAGATTTGAGAGGCCGTCTATAAAAAGGAACGTGCTAATATATAAAAATTAGTATAGGTAGTGGTAGATTATACCTAGACCAAAAATTTGAACCATCTTATAGCCGTTTACTCGAAAAATTCTCGCCCTGGCAGCGTTTCAAAAATACGCGCAATTTTGTTAAGATAGTAATTCAAGAAAAGGGTGCTAATCAAACCGGATTTTGGTTTATAGTGAAAAACTATTTTTTTCTTGAAAATGCAAGATTAAAGAAGAGAAATACCGCTCTATTCAAGTCTTTAAGCTTCATAGAGCTTCAGAAAAAAAATCACTTTTTAAAAATTTCAAAAATTTCTACAGCCATCAAATTTCTTTATATTGAGTTCAAATTTGGAGGATCGTCTTCTTTTATAAACTACTTTCCTAGAAAAAATCGGCAGTGAAATCGCTGACCCAAGCGCGCAGGCTGCGGTCGAAAAGTAATGGATCTGTCCATATATATATATAATTTTTAAATAAAGTGCCTGAATAAAAGGGTTATTTTGATAGAATAAATTATGTAATTAAATACCTTTATTAAAATTATTTAAATTTAATATTATTATAAATAAATTTCTAATACACTTTAAATTTTTTATTTAAAATTAAATTTAATTAATTTATTAAATAAATTAAAAATTAATTTTTTTAACTATATTTATATAACTTTTTTAATCAATTTAAATTAATTAAAAATTAATTTAAAATTAAATTTATTGAAAATTTAATATCAAATTAAAAATAATTGATTAATTTAATTAAAATTGAATTCAAAATAAAATTTATTGGAAATTTAATATCAAATTTTAAATAATTAATCAAATTATCCCCTTAAGAGGATGGATCAGTCACCTAACCTCACCTCGAATTTTCGAAGTTGAAATTCTTCGATACGGTTTGACCGATTACAAAAAAGCTCTGGCAGCCTACGCAGGACGATGGCAAAAATGGGCTGACCAGGCCTTTTTGTGATCGGTCAAACCGTGTTGAAGAATTTCACTTTCGAAATTTGCAACTATCTCTCTCGTACGCACGGTGAAGAGATACCGACTGACCCATACCCTTAAGCAGCCTCGGCCGAGGCCAATACTTGATTGGGTAACCGCTTAACCATGCACCAGCTCGCCCATCAATCTCTGAGTGGGAGACAATTTTTCTGAGTTTCTGATGGTGCTGATCAATCGAAACTCAATAAAAATATAGCCGCCTGTATCGGCCGGGTTTTCCACAGTTTCCCTTGACCCTCGTGCAAATGCGATATAGTAGTGCATTAGGAAAAGGTGGCTATGGGCAACACTCTTGGGGGGTTTCTCAGGAACATGGAAATTAGGAAATTGGAAATTAGTGAAGTGGGGAAAAAATGGGGTTAAAGTGTTGGGATGGATTCGTAAAAACCCGCAAGGGTATACACAGATACAATAAAAATAAAAAATAAAAATATTTTTATTTCAACTTCGTATTAAGATAAAAATGTGTTCGATTTTAAACATATGTTAAATTTTTCATTAATCAGTATTAAAATATTGTGATAAAAAAAGAAATAATTTCTTAAAGTTAAGTAGACCTTTGTTTGGCCATGAGACAAGGAAAAAAATTTATTTGATTTAACTAGATCCTAGTTGAATCGACTAGATGTTTTTTCTGGGTGCAGGACAGTCATTTTTTAAATATTTTTTATTGAATTTAATTTTTTTTTTTAACTATTGGAATTGAATTAAATTTTTTTAAAATTTGATTACAAAAAAATGTTATTTCGTTGTAATACCATGAAAAATTAAAGTTTGATTGAATTAGAACATTTTTCTCCTTCAAATTTATTGATAAAATAATTTTTGTTTTCAATATTTTTCAATTCCAATTAAAAATCAATTATGCGAAACGACCGTTCTCCCCAATTTTTAGAAGGATCTGTTTTCGAACGGTGCCTGTGGCCTTGCAATTTTTCCTCAATATTCCAGGTGATAATCCTCATGCAACGAAAAAAGCCCTGAATATTTATGAGTTTGAACCTTTTTTTTATTTTTCTATACCTCTTTCATTTCGAATATGCAAAAAGAAATTATTTTTCGATGCTTTATTCAAATTTGAAAACATCCTTTTAATAGGATCTGAAATTGGAGATTAATAGATGAACGCACGTCATTCAGCAAAGAAATTTTTTATCGAAATATTTAATACGAAATAAAAAAAAACAAGTAATTTTTAAGTAAACAACGTGACAATACAATTACAGGCAAATTAGCAGTGTGAGTGAACTTTATTAATTAGTTAATTGTTAATTAATAATTATCTTCAATTATTTATTCGTTCAATGGCCCAAAAATTAATGTAAAAAAGTAATTTTTAAATAAACAACGCGATAATTAAATTACAGTGAAATTAACAGTGCGAGTCGCACTTTATTAATTAATTATTAATTAATATATATATTTAATTATTTATTCGTTCAATGGTCCAAAAATTAATGTAAAAAAGTGATTTTTAAATAAATAACGCGATAATTAAATTACAGGAAAATTAGCAATGCAAATGCACTTTATTTATTTAAATAATTATTCATTCGTTTAATTATTCAAAAATTCATTAAAAAAATTAATTTTTAAATAAACAACGCGACAATTAAATAACAAGAAAATTAGCAGTGCAAGTGCACTTTTTTAATTAAATTGATTATTATTAAATTATAATTATTAATCATTAAATCATTATTTTTTCAATTGTCCAAAAATTGCATTGATAATTTCGATTGTTTATTATTTATAACTGTATTTCCATAGATATATAAATATATAATTATAAAGTGAGAGAAACATGGCATGCTGAATCGTGTTTCAACGATCGTCAACACCCTCAGGCATTCGTGAATATTAAATGCCGCTTTTAGAAAGTCCTCTCGAAGCCACGCACTCGCGACTCTCGGTACGATATCTAGTATCATATTTTCTATAATATTACTGCTTCAATTCAATTCACAAACCAGAATTACGCTTATTTGTATTCATGAAAAAAAATCATATCAATGCCAACGTATTTTTTACTGGTGCCGTTCCAAAATTCATACATACATCAATAATCTACGAAAAAACGTCGACGTTTTTGATGTTTCAATGATTTTTTTGATACGTCAATCATCGAAATTTTTGAATTTTTTTTTGTCAATTAATTTCATGTTTTTTCGTTGCTTCAAAAAAAAACTTCGAGGACGTAACCTCGCCATCGATAACTTTTCAATGCAAATATGTCGATTACTACTTAATCTGTACAATGATCCGACTCCCAAAAATTTGTAGCCACTCTATTTATAATCATTATTTCATATAATTTAGTACTTTTCTTATTAAAATCTTCCTTTATTAATAAAAATACAATAACATTGGAAATAAATGAAATATTGCACTAAAAATATGAATAGTTTAAATAATTTGAAAAATAAAAACATGGTGAATAAATTAACAGAAAAAATGTATAACAATTTAAATTTAAATTCAATCTAAATTACATTTAATAGCAATTTATATTAATAAAAGTACAATAACATTTTTCAAATGAATGAAATATTGCACTAAAAATATCAATAGTTTAAATAATCCGAATAACAAAGACATAACAAATAAATTAACAGAAAAAATGTATAGCAATTAAAATTTAAGTTGAATCTAAATTAAATTTAATAACAATTCATAATTTAAATTGAAAATTGCACTAAAAATATCAATAATTTAAATAATCCGAATGACAAAGACACGATGAATAAATTAACAGAAAAAATTTATAACAATTTGAATTTAAGTTGAACCTAAATTAAATTTAATAACAATTCACAATTTAAATTGAAAATTGCATTAAAAATATCAATAATTTATAAAATCCGAATAACAAAGACACGACGAATAAATTAACAGAAAAAAATTTATAGCAATTTGAATTTAAGTTGAATCTAAATTAAATTTACTAGCAATTCACAATTTAAATTGAAAATTGCACTAAAAACATAAATAACTCAACAAAACAAATCAAGTAAAAAAATACCTAAAAAAACATCGGTAAAAATTAATATCGCTTCAAATGTATTTTTTTTTTAATGACGTAGTAATTTGGTTCGGTCAAATTTTCGTCTTATATTTCATCGAATCGAAGTTTATCGATTGTAGCGCGAAGTTTCAAGAATAATAATAATTCGAGATAGAATAAACGAATGCTGGTGAACATAACTGTATAACGTTGAGAATTCCATTGGACAAGCTCCGTAACGTCTGTCACTCGCACAGAGGGAAAAGGGGGGGAGGGTTAAGAGAGGAAATATACATGCATGTACGAGAAGGAGACCCGAGAAGGGAGCTATTACAGGTGATCTCGTGACGGGAGTTAGAGACGGTTTCTCTTCTTGGTAATTGGTCCCAAACTATATATATATATACATATATATATTTATAGCAGTGTATATATATAATTCATCCGGTTTCGATGTATTTCCGTTCGAACTGATCTGGCCAACGCGTTCATATCCGCGATAAATTCCAACGAATCTTAATTTGTCTTTAATCCGAAATAATAAATCCGAAGAAAAGTAAATTTTCGAACGGTGGAACCGACAATTGTTTTTTTTTTTTTTTCCATTAATTTTCGATACAATCATTCGAGATTTAAATGAATGAATGATCATTCACCATGGCTTCTTCCTTTCCAATCCGGAGGATCGAGAAATATATATGGGGCATTCCACGCCAAATCGACCTATATCAGACCCTTCCATTCTTTGATTTGGCTAAAAATTTTATATGTCGTATGACCCATTGAAAAAAGCTCTCTTGATTTTTTTCCGATTTTTTTGTCCATATACTTGTGAGATATAATTTTTTTTCGAAATTCAACGTTTTTTTCTTCAAATAGACTGTAATTCTTTCAAAAATCGACCAAATTGAACTTTTTTGTAGGAAGTTTGGTTTTTCACCGTATTGTTAGAAAAAAATACGAAAGAATGATTAATATTTGTATTCCGTATTTTTTCTCAATTTAAAGCAATTTAAAGCAAAAAACATTGGTTTTAAGATGTTTGCCCATTTTTATTTTTTTCAAAAAATTAATAAAAAGACTTTGACCAATTAAATGATTTTTGAGACTAGTTTCATCGTGGGCAGATTTTTCCTTATATTTTTTTTCTTATTTTGAAAAGAAGTTTCATTTTTTTCCAGTTAATTTGGATCAAAATGAACTTTTTTTTGACATGTAGGTTTTTACCAGACTTTTGGAAAAATTTACGAAATAATGATTGAAAATCGTCCCCTATGTTTTTTTTCAATGTTAAAGCAAGAAATCATTAAATTTAAGATGTTGGACAGTTTTGCTTTATTCCAACAAATTCATAAAAAAAACCTTGACCAATTAAATGATTTTTAAGACCAGTCCCATAGTGGAGAGATATTTTGTCATATTTATTTTCTTAGATTCAAAAAAATTTCATTTTTTTTTAGTCAATTCGTACCAAATAGGACTTTTTTTATATTAGAAATGTTGGTGTGAAACAAAATATCAAAAAAAAATAGTTCGATTTGGTCCAAATTGACTGAAAAAAAGAAATGAAACTTTTTTTCAAAATAAAAAAAAATATAAGGAAAAATCTGCCCACGATGAGACTGGTCTCAAAAATTATATAATTGGTTAAAGTTTTTTTGTGAATTTAAAAAAAAAAATAAAAATGGGCAAACATCGTAAAACCAATGTTTTTTTGCTTTAAATTGAGAAAAAATACGGAATACAAATATTAATTATTCTTTCGTATTTTTTTTCTAGCAGTACGATGAAAAACCAACTTTTCTAAAAAAAAAAAAGTTCGATTTGGTCGATTTTTGAGAGGGTTACAGTCATTTGAAGAAAAAAACATCGAATTTTGATAAAAAATCATATTTCACAAGTGTATGGACAAAAAAAATCTGAAAAAATCAAGATAGCTTCTTTCAATGGATCATATACCTTATAACATTTTCAGCCAAATCGAAGAATAGAAGGGTCTGACGTAGGTCGATTTGGCGTGGAATGCCCCATATATATATATATATATATATATATATATATATATATATATATATTCTAAAAATCAATAAATAAAGAAGAGATTATCTCATCACGCGAGTTTAGAGCCTGACAATTAACGTGGAAATAAAGATTTATAATGATCGAACCAACTTCCTGCGATTGGAAGTCCTTTTTTTTATTTTGATTAATTATATAAATAAAATTAATTAATTATTTATATTTTTATTTAGTGGTTTATTTATTTATTGGATGGAATCTCGTAAGGACTGTAAAATACAAATGACCAGGTATATAGTTCTGCCTCCAGCGTATATTTTTTTTCCTTTCTGCTTCTCTTTTTAGTTCATCTTCTCACAGATCTCTATCGTAAACCGTAATGGCCGTCTGGCACATCCTCCGGTTAACCTTCGGGCTGAAAAAGCTCCGAGGCGTAATATTCTTCGCATTCGGGATGTCACGTGACCCACGCGATTTCTCGCGATTTTCCTTCCACTTCTTCTTCTTCTTCTTCTTCTTCTGCCCGGTTCTCGTATCAAACATCTCGTACCTCGGTCAAATCGAACGACAGGGGAATACCCGTCTGTTCACACACGAATCATCTCTTCTCCTATCGTTTCGATAACATGTGGTTTTTTTTTCTTTTATTCTTCTCCCCTTCTTCTTTTTTCTTCCACACTATGACGGCCATTTTGCCTTGGGTCAAGGATACATCCGCTCGAGCGAAAAAGATTATCTCTTTTGCTTTGTCTACTTTTTTGTACGTTGACTATAATAATACCCGTTACTATTTGTGCTCGTAAATCACACGCGCTAGTCCTCGTTTATGGCGCACCAATTATTTTTCATTTATTCTTATTTTTCTATTTATTATATTTATTATATTTATTCTTATTTTATATCGGGAAAACGATTTTATTCGGTCTCTTTGTCAATTAATTTTTGTAAACATTTAATTTCCATGCCAACAAT
Organism: Rhimphoctona megacephalus; assembly: GCA_963989365.1. Lineage (NCBI taxonomy): Eukaryota > Metazoa > Arthropoda > Insecta > Hymenoptera > Ichneumonidae > Rhimphoctona > Rhimphoctona megacephalus. The sequence continues at coordinate 24,352,692 of OZ022418.1, read as the reverse complement.
CGTCTGACTTAAAAAATTCAGAACTTTTTTTTATACTCAATTTACAATCCTTTTTTTATTATTTATTATTAATAATTTACGTTCAAAAAGATTCCCACGTTTATCACGATCGCAGTTTTTCCAATTCTCACAATTAAAATTCCCTAAAACCTTCCAGGGAACAAAAAAAACTCAAAAATCATGTGAATGCAAATGGAACAAATTTTTTTTATTAAAAAAATTCTTTGTTCATATTCGGGCTCATGAAATTTCGGTTTTTTCCTGTATAAACTAAAAAAAAGTATGAATAAAAAAAAGTTTATAATTTTTATAAATTTATCTTTATTTATTATTAACAATTTTCGTTCAATCATATTTTTTCGATCTCGATAGTTTTCCAATGTTATAAAATGAAATTCCTAAAAAAAACTCAAAGAAATCTGAAAAATGACGAAAATCGTGTGTACGATTGAAACTTAAGGAAGTAACGCAGGAAATAGAATTGATGGACAGACAAATACCAAACTTGGCAGAATGTTCGATTATGATATAAAAGAAACTCATACAAATTTTTAAGGTCCGAGGTGGGTTTTTACGCGAGATATTTATAATTTTGTTTATCTCTTTGCAAGCCAATTCAACATGGTCTCTTATGAGAAATCACGGAGTTAGCGCTACATTATTCCTCATATCTCCGTAATTGATGGATAGATCAAGACGAAATTTAAACAGCAGAGAGATGAAATACTTAGAATCATTTATCTGGCTTAAAAATATTGAAAGGTGACTTATGACAGGAATAATAAGAACAATAAAAAGTACTCATAGCAAATTTTCGGACCTTTGCTCGAAGTGCTGCAACGTCGCATATTCGAGGTTATGAGCGCGCATTTTGAAATTTCAACGTATGTAAAAGTTCGTGCCGGCTGACTGCTACATATTTTTATAATTTTGTGTTTTTTGTTTACATGACATATTATATTTAATATCAATAGAATAAATAAATAAATTACATATTCAAAAACAATTTTATTTTTCATACGTATTATCTTACATATACGTAGAATATTTTTTAACTCAAATAATATTCGTAATATTAACACAGTCTCAATTACTTTTCAAATAATTGAGATACATATACACTTGAAATCTTTTTGTTATCACGCAATGATGTGCTCCGAACGTTTCTGCCTGTTTCATGCTGATTAATTCTAGCCCGGTACACCTTTTCGGTAACTATTTTACCTTTCCAATAAAATCTCCGCTTTTTTTCTTTTGGCATAACGAACTCGCGATTAAATTTAACGAAAATTCACTGACACAGCTGATGAGCTGTCAACGGCATATGCAATGCTTTGAACACGCATATACACGCGCACACATATCAACCGAAAGCGACGTTGCCAAATTAAGTACTACTTAGGTCAAATTTTTTTATGACTAGGTGGGTAGTTGCGTTCCTTCCTTAATGAAATTTTTGTTATTCATTTTTGTTTCCAGGCCTTTACGGAACGTTGTTCAGGCGTAACAAAGAGGCGGCATTTTCTAACTACCGTTTGTGGGAGAGCGCGGGTTTCGTGATCGCGTATGCCTACAGCACGCACTTGTGCGCCCGAATGAAGCTTTACGTGATGCTCTCGGTCCTGATAATCGGGACATTGGGATACATCATAGTCGAAATTTTGCACAGGCGAAAGCAGCGAAGACTGAAAGCAATTGCGGAGGATCCGAAAGCGGCTCAAGCGGAGGCGAATATGCCGGACGAAACGGACGACGAAAAAGACGACATTGACGATGACATAATAATCACTCATCTCTGAGTACAACGAAAAAAAAATCAGGTGACGTCGTAAAAAAGTTAATGCCTAAAATAAGCAAAGAAAAACGTACGACAAAAAAGTAAATCGTAAAAAAACAGAATATCGAACTGCTGAGCAGTTTGCAAAAGGATACGAAATTGCGATGAATTGCAGAATCGATGGAATTTATCGAGGATCCAATAATTGAGTGACAAAAAAAACAATGAAGAAAAAACAAGCAAAATTGACAATTTACGTTTTTTTTTTCGTCTCGTCATTTCCAGACGAAATCATTTCCACCCAGGAGTGAAAAAAGAGAACAATTCCACGAATTAGAGCACAGACAAAAACAAAAAAATGTCACGTGTGATTTTAACGAATGACCGAGTTGCTTTTTTTTTGTTTTTAAAAAATGGTGACTGTCCGAATTCACGAGATCGTTGGCTCGATTGCGACAGAATAGTATTCTTATTGTTTATTTTTTTTGGAATGCGCGTGTCCGGTTCAAAATATCGCAATATTTTTTTTCTTTTGAACGAGAGAGAAAGAGAGAGTGAGAGAAATAGATAAAAAGCTTCGAGCTTGGCGACTCGTGGCTCGACTTGAAGCGAAAGTGATATAAAGTAGTGTACAATAATAGTAAACGTGTATGTGAGTCTGTGCGTGTCTGTGTATTTTTCTTTTTTTTCTCGTTGTTATTGTTATTGTTGTTGGTGATGAAGAAACGTCGTTTTACAATGTTGAAAAAAACAAGGTGTGACTCGGATGTAAAATGTGAGGTTAATGCATTGATCGATGAACGATTAATCGCCAGGCTCGAAGCTCAAACTCGAATCGAACTTGTTCGAGCTCTTCTCCCCCCTCCAGCCTTTGGGCTTTTTTTATATTTTTTGTTTTCCTTTTTTTCGTTGGTGTGCGGAAAAGTTTTAACGATGGAACTTTTGGTAAATATTTAGAAAACGAGCTTCACCTCCGATCGCGCTAATTTTTTAATATGTTATTCTGGGCGTTTTCCCGAGCAATTTTATATATAATTATAGGTGGGGGTCTCTAATAGTTTTGAAGATATAGCCATTTTTGTATTAGGGCTGTTGATATATATATATATATAGACCAAATCATCTCTAATACAAAAAATGGCTATATCTTCGAAATTATTAGAGACCCCCACATATAATTATATATAAAACTATATAGCCCGTTTTCTAAACATTTACCAAACTTTTTTCTCTGTTCCCTTTCTTCGCCCCTAGCTCAATCAAAATTGTGCTAATTCTTACGAGTATATTTTTTTTTTTTTCATTTTATTATTCAACTGTGCAATGTGAAAAAATTTTGTATCAATACTTAGTTCCCGGATGAAGAACAATGAGAAAAAAAACGTAAGAATTGAAAATCCTTCAATTTTCATTTTGAAAAAAATCTCTTTTTCTCTCTTTTTGTTCTGTTTTAATTTTGAATGCAATAAATTCTAACGAAAAATCGTCGATATTGAATTCCAATAAAAAAGTTATTAACCCTAGAACCCTACAATCTATTTTTTCCAACGTGAACCCCACACTGGGCTAAATAATTACCCCAATCTTCTCTTTAGCATAAAATGTTCCTTGTACGAGATAATAAGGTTTAATGATATACTGTTCTCTTCGTTTTTTGATAACGAAGAGAATGGTATATGATAAAGTCGCTTTTTGTAAATATTTAGTGGTGAAAACTCTATAAAACGGAAGGAATGGTTTTAAAAAATTGATTCGGGAAGGAAATTTGACGTTTTCGTGGGGTAGATAATTGTGGGGTTCTAGGGCTAATTTAATTAGTTCATGAACTTGAAATAATCCCAAAAATCTTCTCGATTGGGTTCACATGAACTTGCATGAATTTGGCAAAAAAATGTTATAATTTCAGCAGTACAAAAAAATTCCATAATACAATAATCGAATTATTCGAAATGCTTCAATCGTTTATTTGACGCGCGGTTGATTTTTTGTTTGTTTTTTATAAATATATGCAGAGAAAGAGACATATTGTGTTACGTATGTTCTACCAAGCAGTATTTTCAATCTTATATCCCGATCAGTATTAATTATTATTGAGGATTCTGAACTTCGCTAGAAAATGTCTCTGTGAGCGTGTGTCCTAGGACGATTGAAGTAGCATGATTATTTATTTATTTTTTTTCGGTCTCCATGATGTATGAATCATTGAAAGTAATAAATTTCTTTGTGTTTTTATCTCAGAAGCTCATGTGCATTCTTCAGAATTAATTCGCACGCAAGAGTGAGAGAGAGAGGGAGAGAAAAAGAGAGAATAGTTTTATACTTTGCGCAATATCTGATTGGCTGTATAATATGTAGGCGTTGTAACGTGTTTATGCGGGTTGGGTGTATCACAACATTTTGTTTATCTTGTTTTTGCATTCCGTATAGATTCTTTGTCTCCGGCACGTGCGAAACTTGGAACACGTCGATAAAAAAAACAATGTACTGCATAGTTCAAAAAGAGAGAGAGAAAGAGAGGAGGAGGGATTTATTACATCGTGAATTAATTTGCTGTTATACATTTTCTCGATGTTTTATCGGCTCTTTGTTCCTTCGAGCACAGGCTTTTCTTTGTCGTATAGCACAGAGAGAAAAAAAAACATTCCAATTTCCAACGAGCTCGCGTACAATTCTTTCGACGTATTTTTTTAATTTTCTTTGTTTCCCGATATCGAAAAATTGGAGGTTAAGACCACGGGGCGAAAAGTTAAAAAAAAGAAGAAAGGAGGAGGGAGAATATTCCTTTACGAAAGAACGAGCGAATAAAATTAGATTTTACCAATTAAAATCTACTTTCAATCTTCGATTTTTTTTTTTTTTTGACAGTTTTTGTTACTGACCTGGCTCGCTACAGACACGTACTCGAAAGAAACAAAAGTGAAAAAGATTGTTGAATATAAATAATTAACGAGCGCACGTACTTGAATAACGAGAAATATTGAAGCATTAGAAAATATCCACGTTATAAATATATGTATATTAAATGTGTACACGTACGTACACGTCAAAAAATATGTTTGGTTTTATCCACCATTGGTAAACCAGCCCACTTATATAAATATATAAATATATATTTACAAGTATATCTAAATAAATAAACAAATAAAAGAAGTGTGAGACGGGCACGTACAAAAATAAATGTACTGCAATTATATGTTTCAGCCTATACATACGAGTTTTTGTGTGCCAGGCAACAGCGCAATTTTCAGACTCAATTATTTCTTTTCTTTCTTGATCCGTTTTATTATTTTTATTTTTGTCTGAAAATCGCTCAGTTCTTGCCCCGAATCTCACGATTTATTTAGTACGTTCCATAACGATATGAGAAAAAAAGAGAAAAACAAAAGCACAATTTAAAAAATACATATCTCCGTTGATAAGTAACAATCGCCCTTGGATCGCGGACCGAGGGATCTTACAAAGCGATTATTAATATTATATAATTATATATATACAGGTTTACGATTATTACACGAAATATATTATAATTGGGCCCTCGGTGACGTTCAATTTCCGGGCCCAAATGTACAGTTATACATTACGTATTAAAATTATACATATTTTACATACCTGTCAATGACAATATCATCTTTTCCTACAATTATTATTATTATTAATATTATTATATACATAAAATAATAGAATTAAGATTATTAATGAATCTATGCCGATTGTTGCGGCGAACCATGCCCATATATTATTATTTACGATCATTAAATGTTATGCCATTATTATTAGCTTATTATTAATTGTAGATTTATTAATATTATTATTATTATTATTATTATTATTTGATTTATTAAATATTATTTTTTTTGTCATCGATGTAACGTCGAGTAGAAATTAAACGATTGTCATTTTATTAAATGATCAGTTCGAATAAAGTATGAATTTTTATTGTACCATCTTCGATCACATGTTTCCTATCCAATATTAACCCTGGAACTCCACAACCTATTTTTTCCAACGTAAACCCCACACTGGGGTAAATAATTACCCCAATCTTCTCTTTAGCATAGAATGTTCCTTGTACGCAATAATAAGGTTTAATTATATACCGTTCTCTTCGTTTTTTGATAACGAAGAGAATGGTGTCTGATAAAGTCGCATTTGATAAATATTTAATGGGGAAAACTCTATAAAACGGAAGGAACGGTTTCAAAAAAATAGTTCGGGAAGGAAATTTGACGTTTTCGTGGGGTAACTATATAATTACCTCGCTGTGGGGTTCTATGGTTAAGACGCTACATATATATAGAGGCTCGAAAAAAAATGGCCAAATTCTGACTTTTTTTCCTGGGAAACGGTTGGTGAAAAAGAAACGCGTTTTTTCACAAAACACAAAAAGAAAACATGTAAATATATTTATATGTTTTCTTTTTTGTGTTTTGTGAAAAAATGCGATTCTTTCTTACCAACCGTTTCCCAGGAAAAGAATGTAGAATTTGAATATATTTATTTTATATATAAAATAAATACAAAACATAATAAATAAATAAAATAAAATAAAATATAAATATAAAAAAAATAAAAAAATATAAAGAAAGTACATATATATTGAGATCCTTTAAAAAAAATCATCAAAAAATACAGAAAAACAAGAAAAACATGGCCGCCGGCAGATGATGAAATTTTTTTCGCGACGTTTGACGGTGGACACTCTCCAACTTAAGCGGTTCATCTGAAATCTAAAAACCAAACGGGTTATTCAAGTTAACAATAAATACGAGTCGTTGACGATCGTCGATTTTGAAAATCATTTCGTTTTTTAACAATGTGGCGACGAATTGAAACTCGAGCATACAAAATCTATGAAAAAGTCGTACAATTTTACGTAACTATTGAAAAATGAAGATGAATTTTAAAAAAGTGAGATCGCCAACGACCTTCAAATATTTCTCATTGTATCTCCTGTAAATTTGGAAACAATCCATCAAGTGTTTCTCGAGATATCATGTCCACCGACTTTAAAAACAGTTTTCTGTATTTTTTAATGATTTTTTTTTAAAGGCTCTCAATATATGTAGCTTTGTGTTACAAAAAAAAATACGTTTCTTTTTCACCAACCGTTTCCCAGAAAAAAAATTCGGAATTTGGCCATTTTTTTCGGGCTTCTAGGTAAATGTAGTCCCTTAACCCGTCAGCGGTCGCGCTACGAGACTTTTTTTCATACCTCTATATGGAAACGATGATTACTCGAAAATTTCAAATGGCATAAGCGTTTGAAATTTTTCTATCTATTGTAAATTGATTTTTCTGTTCGATGAAAAAGTTAGAGAATGTTTTAAAAACATTTATCTTTTATTTTTGTATTTTATTTTAGTATCAATTGTCGCTGTTCTTATTGTTTTCAAGAAATAAAAATGTTTGAAAGTCATAATTACTATTCCGAAATAATTCGTAATATCCTATTTTTTTAAATTGAATTGTCGAAACGATACATGTAAGAAAATCTCTCATCGTGCGACCAACCGTTTTTTTTCAGGTTTTTATTTATTAAATGTTTTTAACAACAAATACCAGGTTTTCTGTTTGTAAATGATCGTTAGAACATTCATAAGTGCAAAAAAATGAAAACTGTCATTATTTGTTAACTGCACAAATACAATGGACAAACAAATAGTTGAAAATCGTACTTTTTCATGAAAAATTGCATTTTCTACTACTCTGTTGAAAAAATCGAAATGGAAATTTTCGTAAGAACTTAATACACTTCAAAATATTTTACAGAATTTTTTCAACATTTTTTGTCTTGATGTTTTTAATGAAAAAAAAAAAATAAAGATGAGATGAGAATTTTCCGTATTAAAAACTGTATTCCAAACTAACGCCGGTTTTTTGGATCCGCCATTTTGAAATTTCGCATTTTGCGTTCAGATTCATAATCAGTGACCCCAATACCGATGTACGCAAAATTTCCAAAAAAGTAAATCTCACATAAAGAAAAATGTATGCATGAAATATTTATAAAATTTGAGATAAATATTCGGAAGTTATAAAAATTCTGGAACGAGACAGAATGCAGCGAAAAATTCAAAAACATTCCAGATCGTATTGCGGAATTTTAAGAAATTTTTGAGATTATTCCAGAACTTTTAAAAAAGAAAAAAAATGTTATAGAAAAATTATAAATTCTTCGAGAATATATTCCATGAATTCAAAGAATTTTCTTAGATTTTTTTCAGAAGAAAATGTATGTTGGAAAATTGCGAAACCTTTCAGATTTATTACTACCAGAAATGTCTAGAAAAGAACAGAGCACGTAGCAAAAATTCCAGTTTATTCGAGAATATTCCATAATTCCGAGGAATTTTCCGATACATTTTCCAAACAAAAGTATTTTCCGAAATATTATAAAATGAAAAAGGCTTCTGATTATTTAACGTTGAAAAGTAGGCAAAAAGTTTGGCAAAATTTTTAAAACAGAACTGCGGTAAATCAGATCGAATCGCGCTAGTTTTTAAACAGCACGATAAAACCGAACGATTTGTAAAAAATAATAAAATGAAAGTAAATTCGCTAAATTATAATGATTATTGCATTTTTTTCTTTCGATGCATTTTTTTTGACGATTACGAAGAAAATAGAATGTTTATATTTATTTCTGTTTTTTATTCTTATATGCAATTCGAATATACATTTTGTGGGAAAAGGGAGATGCGACTTGTCAAAATGTAACAACAGTTCGCGCTTACATTATCGGACACAGCCGTCTTCTCATTTATACACTGTAATTATTAATCGTACACGTACGTTTGTTATTTATATACATATATAAAAATATTTCGGTAAGTATTTTGTTTTTGTTTTGTGTTTGTATCTTTTTTTTCGAGGATCACACGTGCATTTAGTTTCTAAGTACGACAAAGTATAGAAAAATATATATAAAGTCGTTGCTGATCTAAATGAACGTTTTTTTATATTTAATCTACGAGACAATGAAAAAAAAAAACAAAAAAAAAGTCTACCTTGAAAGAGTAAGGAAAAATTTTCAATGTCGTTGATTATTGCGATTAATGCTCGTTATGTATTTATTTATTTTTCTATAATTATCACGTTATTGCATTTTATTTCGTTCGAAGCAATAACGTATTGGAACACGTGGAGAAAACAAAAAAAATTAAATGCTATGTGCTAATAAACTTCGATAACTTTTCAACAGAACAACGATATACGCGTAAGTAATAAAATATATTTTTAAAGATTGCCCGTTGAGCCTCGTTTCTTATTATAGTTTCCTATTTTTATGTTCATATATATTTATATAAAATCACATTTGCGTGCGTATGAAGAGTCGGAGAACTCGAGAAAAAAAGCTTTTTCTTTTTTCTTCAAATTCGCTTGCGAATTTTAACTTTTAAGTACGAGACAAAGATTTTCTATATTTTTTTGGTTAAGTAACTGTGGGAAGAATTTTGTACCGCCTTTTGTTTTACAAATTTATTCAAAATTATTCGTATTTTTTTTTTTGCTTTTTTTCTGTTAGTCTTTGGAATCGGAGCTCACGCACAAATATCATAGTTTCCTTGTTCTTGAGAACGAGAAAGTCCCGGATTATTTAGCTAAGTAACGTAAAATACTGTACGAAGAGAAACCAACATTTGCTGTTGGTATTTGAAGTAATTGTTTCATTTTTCTTTTCTTTCTACTACCATTCGTGTAATCCGCAGTTGGCATGGAAAATTCAACCGTGCTTTTTTGCAGGCACTTTTGATGGCTTGTAAATCTTCAGTTCGTTCAACTCTTTACGGGGTCGTATACGATATAAAATTCGTATTGTAGATTTTTTGCTGTCATTTGTTCCAGAGAATATTTCGTATTTTTCTGACATTAATTTGCTATCGATTATTTTGGAGAAATCGATTTTTTTTATTTCTCGACATTTTTTTATGATAAATTCATAATGGAGAATTTATGATGGCTATTTTTAACACGAATGATTGCTGTTTTTAAGCGATTGCTTATTTCGAGACAAAACGATTCGCTGAACTAAGTTTTAGGACTTTTTCCAATTCCGGTTTGGCCAAAAAATGTATTTTGTGAAGAACTTTTGGGGTTCGGCAATTCTATAAAAATCTAGAAAAATTCATTTAATTTTTAATTGTTGTGAAGATCGAATTCCAGTGATAATAATGGAAAAAATTATTAAGAATTCGTTGAAACAATTTGTTGATAACTTTTTGTCATTATTATTGTTGAAAACGAATATTCCACTTAGTAAATAAGTAAATTTGTGTCGAATTACTAATTATTGAAATTCTGATTTAGCGAAAATTTTCGATGGAAATTTTTGGGTAAAAAATCCTTAAGTCCTTCCGTAAATTAGCTCATTTTTTTCTTGCCTTAAATAGACACGATTAGAGTCGAAATTCCAAGGTTAGAAATCAACGCTCCGGCCAAAACGAATTTTCAAACTACCCAGTTTTTTTCAACTGGCGTTCGACACATCGATGTCGATTGTTTCTTCCTTGAGCAAAAAACGTTTGTCCTCTTTTGTGCCTGACTGTTTCTTTCCTCCGGCTTTTCGTTTGCCACGATTTACAACACCGTTCTCGTCGTCCATCATCCGCAAAATTTGCGTCTGATCGGAACTCTCTATCGGCGCTATTGAAATGTCGCGAACGGCTCGGAATTTGCCGCAATTGTTCAAGTGCTCGTTCTCCAGACGGAAAAAATTCCAAACGAATCGCCTGCGAGAAAAAAGAAGTGACAATGAAATGAAAAAATTAGTTTATTAATTTTCTCGCTACTTTACGTCGAAGAATCAAATAAAAAAAACATGAAAAATTCACAAAGTTGAAATTTGCATCGTTGTCATGCAACGGGATTCCATTTTTTCTTTCGTAAAGCTAAAAATTAATTTGCAGTTTTAGCTCGGAACAATTAAAAACTATTTTTTTGGAACTCTACAACTAAAGTTGGGACCAAAATTTGGACAGTTTAAAAACTTTTTAACAAAAAAATATTTTTCGTTGCGTTGAAATGACGCATGCTTCAATACCGTAAAAATTCGTTTTTTTTTTCATTTATTAAATTTGATTATTTGACATGAAATCTACAATCAAGAGTTCAAAAATAATATGTTACCTGAAAACTTCGAGAGGAGCGACTATCGAAACCATAAGATCGCTCGAAATGTATTTATACTCGACAAGAATGTAGCTGGCGACCCATGAAAATCTCAGGACGAAATCTTCGATAATGGCGAAGTAATAAAATCCCTTTGACAAGAAAAAAAAAACAATATTAAACCACGTTAAAATGCTAGAACATTGGGCTGACGCATAAATTCTGACCAATCTGAATTTTTCAATTTTTGCATTGATCAACAATAAATAATAACTCCACAATAAAACCTGCTTTATCAATAACTTTTTCCCAAAAACAGAGACTCGAAGTAATTATAAATTAAATTTAGCAGGGGGGCAAAATCGACGAATTTTAGCCCAATAAATTTCTTTAGAGCCCTCTTGAGGGCTCTAAGAAATATTCTGGAGTCTAGAAGAGAAAGATCTACTCAAAAATCTGAATATTTATTAAGCCACAGTCTCGTTTTTGGGAGAAAGGCATTCGAACCTTGTGCAGTAGATGGCTGAAAGTTATTGATAATGAAAGTGATTAAATTGTGGAAAAAGTTGTTAATTAATACAAAAATAAATAAAAAAATATACGTGAGAGTGGCAAGAATTAATGAAACTACCGAAAAGATAAGAATATAAGAGATAAAAAAAATATTTACAGCGGACGAATAAACGACTTCTTCGCGCAAAAATTTGTTTTCTCCAGCATTGCTGTCTAAAAGTCCCCAATCCATTTTGATGTCCCAAGTGTACGAGTAAACGGAGTTAATGACACAGCTGACGATCCAGAACCAGAGCCACGGACTTTCCCAGTGATTTAAGAATTTCGGTTCATAATATTGCTTCAAAGTCGCAGTTATAACGACCAAAAAAGTGGTCGAATATTTTCCGGCATTAACCAGATGCGGAAATGCTTCTTTCGAGTCTTTGTATCTTCTGAGACACTGAGCGAAACGAAACCATGCTGGTAAACAATTAACTATTGGCCGAATTATCAATGATCCTGACATGCATTGATTCGTGTCTCCAGCTTCGAGCCAATTTCCGTTTGTTATGTAGAAACATAGCAGAAAGTGAAAATCCATCAATGGCGCTACGAGACTGTTGAGCTGATCGGCCAGCCAGAAATCGGCAAAATTTACGAATGCGAATGGTGCTATTATCATTCGCCACTGTAAAAAAAAAAGGTAAACAATTAATTTCCTTATTCTAAGGGGACATTCTACTTTTTTGGAGTGAAAAAAATTGATTTTTTTTGCCTGATTCGAAAATACATACATTTCAGAATATGTCCTCAAATTTTCAGCGAGAATTCCTCAATATTTCCAAAATTCTCAACTTAAAACCCGTTTTTCTCAAAACTATTTTTTCTTACTTGGTGGGCATGATTACAAAAAAACTACTCAACCAATCGGTCTGAAATTTGAACACGTTAATCTACGTATCTATCGCATGGACCATAAACGTCCCGATAATTAATATTTACCTATTTTTTCGGCACAAAAAGACGCGAATGTTATTTTTTTCGAATCGAACTTTTAAAACGTCCGCCATTTTGAATTTTTTCGTGCAAACTCTGTCTCCGTGGTTCACGCAATAGCGGTATATATAAAAATGAAGATTCCTTTTGGATTTTTTTTACACATCATTCTACTGACTGTAATCACGCCCACCAGAGAACTTCAATATTTTGGAGCCGCTTCAGGAATCAAGGAAAAGTCAAAAAATAAACTGTAAATACCGTTTTTCAAAAAATTCCTTGTATAATTGAAGAGTATTATTACTTAATGCCAAAGTTTGGAATTACTGCCCTATTTTTCCATGAAAAAAGGCCTAAAAGTAAGAATAAAATTCCCGCGAAAGTAAAATGTCCCCTCAATCGACATTCAGACGTTTCTAACAGAAATTTTGTGTTTTTTGTTATATTTTCACAGAAAAGTTGATCTTCGGAAAAACTCACCGATATTCTGAGCAGCCAGAACCGTGCCTCGTGTCGAAAAATACGAAAAGGATTGAGTAAAAAAACCAACATGATGCAAACAAGAACGAGGGGATTAACGTACGGCGGTATGCTCAAACTAGCGCTGTAGAGAAAGCTCAAAAGGCTCAAAGTCCACACAACGCCAAGAACAGCAGCAAGCTCCATAATATGTTGTTCCGACAAATGATTTCGTGGATCAAGCTCGAATATTAGAACGTGATTAACACCGGATGATCGCCAACCATAAACGTTGATGCCCATTAGGAATAGAAATTGTATGACGAGGAGAGGACCTCGATAAAGGCGGAATGCTATTTTCAGATTGTCTCCACCATCGTGAAATATTGCTGTAACAAAAGTTCCCTCATGTATAAATAATTTTCGAATTATTTCACTGTAATAAAACATTTAAAAACGACTAATTTAGTCGTTTATCTCACCGGAAAGAACTACTGCAACAAAGAGAATAATAAAGCTGCCGGAGAAGAGGCCAACTTTGAAAGTCGTCCAAGGACTTTGGTGTTCGCCGAGCGGTGGCACCCGGAGACGTTTCATGGCACGTTGACGATCTCCACCTTCGAGGCCGCTCGTCACCGTCGCCTCTGTTTCCTGGATCAATTTGTCGATGTCTTTGGACGTGCAAAAGTGCGACGTTTCGACGCATTCCATGCGCCATTTTGAGCCAGTGTCTACGGAGAGTAGCTGTAAAAAAGAGAAGTGATGGTGTAATTTGAATTGATTTTAAAAGAGGAAAATTGGCGAATTTGGTACAAACTTTTTCTATCCATTTCTAGGGAACTTGGGGAATCAGGATTTCATGAAAGGCGCTTTTCTCCGATATGTTTTCTTCTTTCACGTTACCTTGTCGTGTTTCTTAAGTATTTTCCGGAACCCCGTGTAATTGAGATTCTGATAATTTTGCAGCAATATCAGCGACAAATAATACTCGGAGAAAGCTAATTTCAGCTCTCTTATTTTTCTTCCTGGCAGCTGAGCTTTGTTTGTCGCTCCTGTCGATTTGCTTTTGTTCTTTCCACTCGAATGCTGCAAATCCATTGCGGTCTTTAGCTCGTTTTGCAAAGCCGCGTACTTCCGGGTCGCCTCTGCCAACTTCTCTATACAAAAATCATTACTTAAAGCCAATACTTTTTTTTTCTTAACAATTTGTCTTCTAAGTGGTCAAAATGAGAAATTAAAAAAAAAAAACATTCTCGAAAACTATTGGAGTCGTTTTCGTGTGATAGAGTCGTGAAGAAACGTCTTTTTTTAAAAAATTGACTGACAAAAAAATGAAGTAGGATATTAAACTGGAGGCTAACATGTTTCGTAAATCAGTGCCGATTTTAAGCAGGTCAATTTTTGACAACATGCCAAATTTTTGAACAAAAAAATAGCAATTTCTTAGTGGCAATTTTTCGATTTTCTGCCAAAAACATTCGCAAAATAAATATCCTACTGGAAAAAATCGATGATTCACAATGTGTGTGAAATGACCGTGAAATATTTCAATTTTTTCATTTACCATGAACCAATTGCAAAGATTTTTCGAAATCTAGGTCTTTAACCATGAAAAACCTTCATCCAATTGATCGGAAAGTTTCCAAATTCGTTTTTTATGACTATTTTTTGGTTGTAAAGCCACCTACAAATGAACTCGTGAAAAATCCAGGTGTTAATATATATATATTCCTCACCGGAATAAAAAGTGTTAATTTTTTTCAACTCTCGGTCGCAAAATGTGAAGAAAACTTCATCGAACGATGCAAAATGACGAGATATGACCTCCGGTTCTACGCTCTCCGCAGAGGGAGCTTCTTCGACCGCTGTATACAGCATCGCTTTCATTTCCTAAATGATAAAAACAAAAAAATTTTAATCTTAACACAAGTCAAATTGTACGTTCGGAAATAATGAATTGTAGGACAAAGACAAATTGCAATGAAAAATTCAATAATATTTCAGACGATATTGGAGTTTGCGTCGTTGGAACAGAACAACAAATATTCTTGTTGTTCATTACTTGTTTTTGTTTTTGAAATTGTCCAAATATTTTTTTGAACCTTCACTATTTAGGTCCTAAAAGCGAAAAAATGAGGAATTTTGTTATGTGCCAATAATGCAAATTCCAACATCATACATTCGAGATCATTTTGCAGAATCTTGAGAAATTTTTTAGATTAATCCAGAAAATTCTTAAAAAAGAAAAAAATGTTTAAAGGAGAAATTTTGAATTGGTTCTAAATTTCATTCAGAAACAAATGAATTTTTTAGAAAAGTACTAGCCATTCTATACCCTGGTGGATTCGGCAATGGTAAGGAAATGCAAATTTCCACAGTCTTTTTTATTACCATTACTTTAGACGCTAAAGGTAATGCTGGTGTTGCCTTTGGGGTCTGACCTTATAAAAAGGACAACGAAATTTCCCATTGTCTTTTTTACAAGGTTCCGTTACTGGATCCGCCAGGGTAATGTCAAGGATTTTTTCTATATGCTTTTTGAATGTAAAAGAATTTTTTAGGACATTATAAAATTATAGAATTCTTTGATTTTTTTAGATTGAACAGCAGATGCAATGTTTCACAAAATTTTAAAAACACAATCGCTGGAAAACACCACCAAATATGCGATAATAACGGAAACAATTTACCTCGTAACTGATGTATTGTTTGCGCCATTCCGGCGTGATGTGCGCAGACAAGTGCTCTGCGAATTTCATCCTGATTGTGGTTTCTCAGACTCAGGAATATTTTGAAAGCCTTAGAAAGAAAATAAAACGATTTTTGCTAAATAAGAACAATAATAATAATAAACTGACAGATCAATTTTTTCGCGATGACCATTTTTCGATGTTTTTTTTTTTTACAAAATACGAATTTACTACAGATATTTACAAATTAGCAGAAAAAATGAAAGAAAATTCTTTGGCAGAAAAGTCTCGAGTTCGCGACTCCGAATAGAAAGGATTTGTAACTGTAATTCGTGTTACATTTATAAATGTTGGCCGAGGATAGCTTTGTCGGCATTTGAAGCGTATATAAAGAAATATTCTTGTACTTTACGAACGATAAATATTGACCTTCTTCAAATATAAAGAGAGAAAAAGAGAGGGAATTCGTAGTGTAATAAGAGCGACGGAAAATTATATCGCGTACGAAACACGCAGTTAAACTTGTGTGTTTTATCGTTCACACAAAAAAAAGAGGGTGAGATTATAAATGGTACATATAAGATTGTAAGAAGTGTTTGATTAATACACTCACCGGGATTTAAGACTTGAGATACAAATTTAACAGCAATAGTTATAGTCATACACGAATCTCAGGAGAATACGAGCTTCAGTTGTTTCTCTTTAGTGTCGTTTTTCCTGTCATTTTTAAACTTGCTCGAGGCACACAATCACCGTTAGTTGTAACGATCATTGTTTTGAGAAGAAAAAATCCAGAGTGCGATGACAAAAGGGGAAACAAATACTGGGCGAACAATTATTATTTTGATGAGAATCATTCGAGTCCCACCATAACAGCGTAACAATTTTTATTTCATTTTTCTTTTGATTCTTTATTAAACTCGAATTGTAATGAAGATTTGTCAGATGAAGGGTTAATTAATAAGCAGCAACTTTATCATTGATTCGCGTGACTTGGGTGATCAAGGATCTTGTTAAAAAATCGTACGCCTTGAAACTGTCTGAATAACTAGTTCGAAAACAACTCAAGGGATGGCGCCACCAATCTGTCAAATGGCGCAATCTCTTGTAGCTTTTTGCAACTTATCTAACACTGCTGTTTTTTGAATATATTTTTTAATCGTAAAAGTATAATTTGGAAAGGAAGTTTTTTGAAAAAAATCTTTCCATCAGATAAGGATCATTTGGAGGAAAAGTTTATGAATAAAATGATTATAACAAAATTTTGTAAAAAAATATTTTTACCACCAAACGATCACTCGAAAAGAGGAAATTTGATTTTGTGAGCAAAGTTTTTTGAAAAAATCTCCAAAAAATTTTTTTTCAAAAAAACATCACAAGAGGATAATTCGAGGGAGAGTGAAGTAGTTTTGTGAAAAAAATCTTTTCGTCACAAAAATATCACTTTAGGGAAAGGAATTTTTTGGAAAAAACTTGATATCACAAAAGAATAATTTCGAGAATGGACAAAGAAATAATTTGCACCGAAATGAGCCATAAAAATATTTATATAGTAATTAATACACATACATAAAAAAATGAATATTCAAAATTGTATCTTTTTCTGTTTTCAAATAATTCATCTGTCGAAAAACCGAATCATAAAGATGTTCATAAAACCTCATATATTGCACATAAAGTGTTGTCAAAGATTTAAAAAAATGCTTTTTACACATTTAGAAATATATTATATACTTTCACATTGTTTCATTGTAATTTCGTAATTTTTCTGCTTATTTGCTCTGTAAGTACGAGGCTTTGATTTATGCGGCACATACATGTCTTTTTTTGTTTTTAAGATACTTGTATGTTAACATAACATTTTAAATTTTCGCAATGATTGATAAACAACATATATATATTTATTTATATTGTTAATACAAATATGTATATACGTCCAGTAAAAAATAGATTTAAATGCTGGAATAAGAACGTAATATTGAACAGTAGTGCGCGCACGCGAAAAATCTTAAAATACCAGCTGCATAAATCGTGCGACGAGGTTTTGTAGGAATTGTTTTTTCGCTTCTCTTTTCTTATCAATCGTTTGATTACTCTTTGCTGCATTTGTTTCATTGGAGATTTTTATACACACACACATATACATATACTTATTTGTTTCTTTGAGTTGACGCAAGTAATTGGCAGCCAGGAGTAGTGCGATCTTATCAACTTTTACACCGATCTTCTTTTATTTTTTTTTACTCCTTCGTTTAATCTCGATAATCATGTTACCGATGTCAACACATTAATAGACTTTGCTCGACAAAAAATGTAGTGCCTTATCTCGTGATCGTATTGTACATTTGTACGAATAAAAAGTAAAAAAAAACAAACAAACAAAAAAGGCGTAAGACGATCTTAGAATCTTGTATTTGTTTCCCGGAAGGCGACGGGTACCAAATTGATAACGGTTAACTTAGAAGAAAATGTCGCTAAGTGCCCTTCCCTGATTTTGATCAAATTTTGTAAAATTATTGTTAAAATATTTAGATACTGATTTTTCGCTGGTTTTTTCTTTCATATTTTGATAAAACATTTTTTTCTTTTTTCTCGTCGTATATATTTATTTAAAAACACAATAAACAGATTCAACAAATTGCGTACTGTTTATTTGCGAAATATGCCCTTCTAAGTCAATTAAAAAATAGATAAAAAATTTTATTAACATTAGATTTATGAAAAGCTGTCAATTCGATTGATTTTTTGGGAAAAAGCTTTTCAGAGATGGTCGGAAATCTAATGTTAATAACGACTTTTCGTTTGAAAATAAAATTGTGCCACAACTAAAAATACTCGTGAATAATATTTTAACTCACTGTAGAATCTTGTGAATTTTTATCAAATTTGGGGCAGGGACGCAATGTTTCCTTTCGAAGATTACAAAAAATAATCAACAGAAGCGCTATTCTCAAATCTCGCTGACCCAAAAATGCGAGTACGAGTTAGGCTCTGTGCAAACTTTTTGTTTGAACTTACATCTTTTTTTACTTTTCTTTCTTTTTTGTTTTTTGCTTTTTGTAATGAAGTGCAATCGCAGCTGCAATAATAGGTGAATTAAACGAGTGTTTCTACTCGCTTTTTGTTTAACTTTCGTACTGTCCGAGGAACGCGTTGCACGCTGGGCAGTAATGTTTCTTAGTCAAGCAGCTGTCCATGCAGTAGGGGCAAGGCGCGCATGGCCAACATCTGAAAATATTTATTATTATTTATTTTTAACCCTAGAACCCCACAATATATTTTTTTCCAACTTAAACCCCACACTGGGATAAATAATTATCCCAATCTTCTCTTTAGCATAAAATGTTCCTCGTACGCGATAACAAGGTTTAATTATATACCATTCTCTTCGTTTTTTGATAGCGAAGAGAATGGTGTTTGATAAAGTCGCATTTGGTAAATATCTAATGGGGAAAACTCTATAAAACAGAAGGAACGGTTTAAAAAAATTGGTTCGGGAAGGAAATTTGACATTTTTGTGAAGTAACTAATTACCCCGTTGTGGGGTTCTAGGATTAAGGCGCTCTATTAGTTGCGTGAGTGCGAGAGAGATAACTAAAAAGTAGACACACGTTTTTCTCGGAGACATTTAACATTTCGAGAAAAGCGAAAGTTACACCTTGTTCTCTGATAAAAGGAGAACAACGTGTTACTTTTCTTTTTCTTGAAATATCAAGCCTCTCCGAAAAAAACGTGTAGCAGGATTTTTACTGTCCGTACGGCTGATAGATCACCTTAAGGGGGTACGCCACTGTGACGGGTCAAAAAATTTTATATTTTTTTACGTTTTCTTGCAGTATGCATGTTCAAAATTATGTAAACAAAATTTTCAAGTCAAAAGTAAGCATTAATATTCAAGTTAACAAATTATTTTGTCAAGAAAAAATCGACGAAAAATTGAAACGCGTTTTCCTCGAAACAACTTTTTTCGACCTTGTCCCGGGGAATACTCGAAGACTGATTTTAATTTTATTTTTTTAATATTCATTAATGCAATGACTAAAGTTGTACGTAGCAAATTCTTTTTTTGGCCCGTCACAGTGGCGTTTCTCCTTAACCGATTGAATTTATTTTGTTTTTAAAAATAAAGTTATTATTTTTCCATCACATAATGGACTTTCATTCACTCGTCTAAAAGCCCGACAAAATGTTTTCTCAATGTTCTCATCGGCGTAATATAAATTTTTTATGACTATTGTTCCAATTTCTTTTTTAATCAAGTCAATTAATTTTCGATTGTTCTTGAAAAATGCTGCAATGATCGTTATTAATTCTCCGTTAGTTGATGAACTTCAATTCATTCGTTGAAAGGCTCAAAATCATTTTTCAATTCGTTTATGACTGTAATATTTTTATTTTTACACATACCCTATGAGGCAGAGCAAAAGAGCAAACAAATGAGTCTTCGTGCTCGTCTCGTTTATGACTCTTGTCGAGATGCTGGCTCGACAATGAGGACAGGTCATTGGCTGAGTGTCCGGACCGAAAGCCGGTTGTTGTACGAAAATAATACCTAAACAGGACGAAATTTTCATAAATTGAAATCCCACAACGCTTATACCTACAATTTAATAATCAATCTCGAAAAAAAATAAACAAAAATGAAGAAAATATTTCGAAAACCGATTTTCCCACACAAAAGTTCTAAAAAATATTTCAACTCGAAAAATCGTTATAAAGTGTGAAAGAAATCGGAAATTTACGTAACTGAAACATTGAAAACTATGAAAAAGAAGAAAAAATCATAAAAACAAAACTATTTATGAAATAAATCGGAAAAAATTCAACAAAATGGAACCAAACCAGGAGCGGCTTGTGGCGGCATGTGCGATGGTTGCTGATGATGTCCATCGGTGTATGGTGGAGGTGGTGCAAAACCAGGAGGTGGTGGTTGAAAACCAGTTTGTGGTGGTCCATGCTTGTCCATTGCGATTTTATCTTTTTGGCTACTTAAAAAATTCTGTAACAAAAGAAAACGCGAACGACTTGCTCATAGTAATTTTTTGAAGCCAAGAAAACCTCTAAATGCAAATAAATATGTAAAAAACAATAATTTGCAAGAATATTCCCGAAAAATATGACGATTGATCGAAATACATTTCTCACGAGTTTAATCAATTGGATTTCCGCATAAATCGGCTCTTCGTAATGAACGGGTGACGAATGAGGCTGTCACAGGCCTGAGATACGTTGCAGTATGCCACACAACTGATAAGAAACGTCAGATATATCACCTACGCGCAATTACGACATATGAGTCGAGTACTTAAGTTCGTGACGCGAGTATTTGTGTGCATGCGTGTGAGTTGCTGGTTTAATGAGCATTGTTTTTTTTTAGGAGCACATTCGCGATGCCTGGACTCAAAAACACTGTTTTCCCTTCATAGTGGATTTCGATATGGCGAAGAATATTTAATATATAAATAAATATTTATGAAATACAAACAAATTTATTGTTTTTTCGATGTATATTTTTTTTTAACGAATAAAAAAAAGGTAAGAGGTCTATTTATTTTCCGCGTTTTATAAACACGAGTCTCCTGTTGGCGCTAAGTCTCGTGGGAATAAGGATCGTTGGCGACCTCCGGAATATTGATCGTCATTTGAGAGAGTCCTGATTATCATCGGTGCATGCATTTCTTTATTCTTGTTAAACTTGACCGATTGTCCAACGAGTTGATTTCGTAAAACAAATGATTTTATGAACAAATGATGCAATTATTATTTATTTTAAATATTGTTATTATAATTGTTACGAGGATATAAAAATGTTCTATGAAAAGATGAGCTAATTTTTCTTATATTATAGAGATAATAGGGAGAGTTTGTTTTTATTTTTTATTTTAAGTATTTCTGACGTTCTGGGAGTATTCGAAATAATTATTAACCCTTGGTACGTATTTCGATACGATAGGAATGACTCATCGCGCGTTCAGAGAACCGGAAGATCTTACGTCAATTCAACGAAACCTCGTTATATATCTGTGTATGCACAATCGACCGGTGATAAGGGAAAATAAAATGGCACATGTCGTATTGTCACTTTTGACGTTAGAGACATCGTCTGGCAGGAAAAAAAGAATATTCTTTCATCAAAGCACAGAGAAGATCGTGACGAATTTCAACACATCACGCACATGGGCTACAGTAACCTAATGCCCTCAAATTTCGAGTATGTTTATGTATCGATCGTTACGTACCACACCATCAAAATTTCAACAATTCGAAATGAATTTTACACAATATCAAATAACGCTCAACATAATTTACAGTATTTCATTTAATATCGATCAATTTGTCGATCTCATGTTTGTTGGCTAAACAAAAAACGAAAAAAATTAGATTGAAAAAAAAAAATTTCGGCCGAAATACTTGGCGAGTTTGTAACCATGAGTGATATATTATGTAAATTAAGCGAAAAAAACTCACCAAGTACTTCTGTGGAATTTTTTTTTTTTTCAATCTAATTTTTTTCGTTTGGAATTTTTTTATATCGAAAGTTTTTCTCAATTATTTTTTATTCTTATCCTTATTGTGTAGAACAACTGTATTTTCAAATAGTTGAAAGATTTTTAATTGGATTTTAATAGGTTTTAATATATTTGACTATTAATGCTTTTATCGTTTTAATTTATTTAATGACTTTTTGTGAAGTTTAGACTTCATTTTTGGGCAGGTTTGAATTGGCATCTTTTGTGAGATTATGATTTGATTGGTAAATTATTGTGAGGCTCTTATAACTTTTTGTGAGTTTCTAATTTATTGAGAACAATTTTGTGGGGTTCTCCTATAATTTTTTGAGAGATTTCATGTGAATCAGAGAATTTTTGCAAGGTTGGTTTTCTTGGGAGGAAGTCTCTATAACTTTTTGTGGAGATTTTGTGTCGAGAAGGGGATTTTTAACCGGAAAAACTATTTGGGGTGAGTAAATGTACTTGTCTCAACCTTTTTTACAGCATTTATGCTGTTTATTTGCGGGGATTTCTTGGCTTTTTGTATGGAATTCATACCTTGTCAATTAAAGATTTCTATATTGTATACGTACTTGGGTGATACAAAAAAATCAGCATTTTTTTCGGTGTTGCAGCAAAATATAATAATATTTGATCAAAAAGTGATTCTATCAAGAATTCGATCCTTAATAAAAATTTTAAAGGTCGCTCAAGCGATTTTTTTCTGATTTCAGCTAAAAATGCATACATGATCGAATTTCGAGCTACTGTATCGCTACTGTATCGGGACTAAAAATGCATTGTAAAATATTTCTCTAAGAAGTGTTCAAGTGAATTCAAACTTCGTAATTAACCGTCGGAACTTATAAAATTATTAGATTACTAATAAACTTGCAGTAGTTCTGAAAAGATACGTCGCATAAAAGAACCACGAAAAAATAAGGACTAATTTTTTTTTTTTTAATTTTGTAAACAAAAAATTGTTTAAGAAAATATTACAGCGAAATGTACACACCAACAGAAATAAAATGCATTAAAAGTTTTCGAATTGTATGAAAAATCTAAATAAAACAAAATTCTCAGAGCAAAATAAAATATATAAATTGAACGTCGAATTAAAAAAAATTGTTAGGAAAAAAAAATTTCGTATCAAAAAATATTCCATAAATAATTACGGTAAAAACAAATTTCTTTTAAATTTATATATAATTTCGCCCATTTTATTGATTTCATTTATAATTGATAAATTTATCGATCTCATGAGTTTTCTTGGTGAAAAAATAGAATAATTAGTTTAAAAAACCATAAATTCTTGAAAATTCTTTAAAAATCTAAAGAAAACCAATTTATTGTTGAAATCATAAATATCTTTCTATTTTTAAATTCATTTTTTTTATAACCGGCCAATTTATCGATCTTATGTTTGTTGATCAAAAAAATTGAAAAATTATTTCGAAAAATCGAGAGGATTCCAAATTCGTCTAAAAGTGAAGGAAAAAACGAAAATTTCTTCAATAAATTCTTCAACTTTCACATTCCCAAACCCCGATTTCCTTTTTCCTCATTTCTGATTGCGAATGTATTTGTGATGACGCATGACGTTTTTTATTTCATAAGTGATGAGTGCAATCGAAATATAAAACACATTTGTAAATAAAAAAAAAAAAAAAACAGATAAGAAAAGACTCGAGTCTTTTTCTCTGCAGTTTCGACATTTCCGATTGATATACACAGAAGCGGGCGAAGGAATATGAAATTCAAACCCGAAAATAAAAACGTTAACGTTATTTGGCATTGGCACATGGTTTTTTTTTAATAGAAAGCCAATTTAAGGTTTTTTTGGCGGGGCAACGAGTACGGTACACAAAAAAACGTAAGAGGAATTTTTGTCGAGTTTCGGCAAGGTCAAATCCGGCTGTGTGAAAAAGAAGTTCTCATTGCCATTTTTATGAAATCGAATTATTTTATTTTTCTCATTCTCCAGATTGTTTTTTCGTGTTTACGGACTGGAAATCGTAGTTATTTTTGTTATCGAAAAATAACTCGACGTGGATACGTTACAGATCGCGGAATTCATATCAACATTTTGTTCCCTCGATCGATAAGAAAAAAGTTTTTCAGCGTAATCAGATATCTCATATCGTACTTATATTTTAAAAAACGTGAACCAAGCAAGAATCGCTTCGATGGGAAATACGCTGCATGCTAAAAATATCCGGGATCTTAAAAGCACTAGAGAATCACATTGGGTAACACTTGGTAAGCCTTTTTTCGTTCAAGAATCATGTATGTACAAAACAATATTACGAAATTTGGGCATTATATTGCGAAGATTCTCAATTCGAGATAAATAAAACGAGGTATAACAGGATAAATTGCATTAAAAATTACGAGACCGAGTATAGAAGTTGTTTGATTAATATTTATGAGGGTAAGAGCCTCGGTCTAGACACTTGACGTCCTTGTACTTGAAGATCTAGGTGTTTTGTGTCCAACCACGAGAAACACAAGTTCAAACGTCTCGATATGTGATTCGTGTGGAAATTTGAAAATAACCGCGAAATAAAACGAAGTTTTTCGACCCTACGTATATGCGTAATTCTTTTCGGGTACTGTACGCGCTTTTGTGACGTCACACGGATGTTGAACCACGAGAAACACACATTTCCAGGGCCACTTTGTTTTTTTCGCACGAGCCTTGTCAATTTTACAGAATGTAAACCATGTTTACACGAATTTAAATTTTTTAATGGATTTTATTTCGTTCTACTTACAAAAAAATAGTCGTGACTCAAAGCAGATAATCCGATGACAATTTTGTAAAAGAACCTTCCGCACTGATATCTCTTCGGCAACTGTCGATCTACGAGATTGAGACTGTACTTGCTACGCCCGAAGCGCTGTTGCTATATGTGGTTACAACGTGTGCACAATACGTGCGTGGTGCGCTTCACACTCGTTTTCTATCTCTCTCTCTCTCCCTTTCTTTCTCTCCCTCTTTCATTCTCTCATTCGTTCCCTCTCGCTCTCTTTATCTCTATCTCTTTCTATTCGCTCAGGCTTCACTTCCGCGAACTGGAATGTCCCGGCAAACCATTGCGGTACAACATAAACTGTACTAAAAAAATATCGGGTATCAAAAGAGACGAGCCAGCAAGTATATCTTGACACCGTATCATTAATAAAGATTATACGTACAAACGAATCTTCTTCGCCGTTATTCTTTTTCCTTGTCGCACAATAAATTTTATCACGTATATAATTACTACGAATGTGACGCGTTTAGAACGTATATATCCTTTGCAGGAATTACAGGATTGCGAAACACTGGCTTCACTCGCGGCTAAAACGTTGGATGTGTGTGTACCGGAAAAAAAAGTTCGACAATGGCGGTGAAATTTGAATTGAAAAAGTAGAGACTTGAAATTGGCTGCGTTAATATCGTACCCACAAAACATCGAAAGGACTTTGTAATTCATCATTTTAATTAATTAATTTATCTAAAAGTCCTGAAGTATCAATTTTTATACGTTCCTTCAAATTCAAATCTCCTAATCTTCATTTGTTTCGACTCGTGTGTACATAGCTCTCGGTCGAACTTGACAAAAGTTTCAAGATCCTCAAGGTTACAGAATTTGGTACAGTGTCGTAAAAAAGTCGGTTAACTCTCGGGCAAATATGTAACAAATAGCAAAAATCCCCTCCCGGGGAAAAAAAACCTGGACAAGTACATTGGTGGTCCCTCGTTTCCCTATGATATCACAAAAAATCAAAACCCCACTTAAATTTTTTTTTTTTGATGTTTACTAATTTTATTCATATCCCGGAGGGAAACCAACTATATAGATCACGAAATATCCGGCCAAAAAACCAGACTTCATAATAAATGTTACTTTGAATTTATTTCCACAGAACAAAACAAGAATCAAAACATTAAAAAATCAGCGTTATCAAGATGAGAAAAATACCTCTTATAATTGGTGTGTAAGAAGTATCAATAGTCTAGAAAAAAATGAAAAAAGGTTGATATCTAAGTTACGTGCAGCAGTAAAATTTATGATATCAGTACTAGGACAAGTATTTCTTTGGTGACTGAGAAGATATCAATATGGACGTACCGGCAACGTATGGCATGCAGTTGATGCATTGCTTCTGGGATCTCCTAAGTCGAGTAGCTACTTTTGTTTTGGCTATGGCGCGACCAATGTTGCCAAATAGTATTTACTTATATGACCTAATGAAACAACATTGCCTGCGCCGTGGCTAAAATAACGAAAAACAAGCAAGAACAGGAAGTTTCGCATAAGATCCCGTGCTTTTGTAATGTTGAAAAAAAACATTAATCTATGTCTGTACATGATAGCACAGTTTTGTTTGATTGGTAATAATTTGATGAACGTTCACCACGTTGAGTGTATACGCACAGAGTACTTGCCCGGCCCATAACTTTTTATTATATATTATAAATATTTTATTATATTATTATAAATTTCTGACGGCGAAAAGCAACGCATGCAACGAAAAGCACCTCCAATTGAATTTTCACTTGAATGAGCAATTTTAATAAAAAGTTATGGGCCGGACAAGTACTCTGTGCAAGTACTTCGGCCGAAATTCTTTTTCATCTAATTTTTTTTCATTTGCAATCTTTTTTTTGCTTCGGACTCTTATTGATACAGAGTTTTTATTTTCATTCTGGTTGGTAAAACAACTGCATTTTCGAACTTGATTCTTTTCTCTATCAACATTCAACATTATTTGAAGATTTTATGTCACACGATAAAGCCTCCCGCACTTGGCCACATATATTTTAGTATAGCTCAATTTATTTTATTACTTTTTGCGAAACCCAACCTTAGCTTTTCGCGAGGATTAACTCATTTTGTTTTGTGTGATTTGAATTTATTTGATACATTTTTTGAGAGTGGTCACTTTTCTTACTTTTTGATAGGATTTGATTTTCTCAGGGATTTTTGCGAGAAATGTTTTTGCAGTGTATGTATATTCGTGGAAAAATATGGGAACGGTGGTCAACAAATGTACTTGCCCAGGTTTTTTCCGCGAGGGGGATTTTTATGCATGATATGATTCGTTTTTTCTTGTTCTTTTCAAACATCTCGCTTTATATAGATTAGAACAAGGTTATATTGGGAAATTATCGCTTTTTCGTTTCCAAACCCTGACCCCTTCTACTTTGAGTCAGGTTTTTTCCCCATGAAATAAAGGGACACATGTTTTGGAATTTTCAATTTGGCATTTTTTTTATTCTCGAGCCAGTCAAATTGTTTTGACATTTCGCTTTACCTTTCTGGAATCAGGCTAAAATAAGTCGGGAACTTGGAGTCTGATACAAAAATTTACAAAGCTTTTGAGGGCTAGATTAGAGCAGTCAGAACTTTTCCATACAATTTGTAGCTATTTGAATTTGTGTTTATCAAAGAAACATATTAAATAACAGTATCTCCTTGTTATATTTGTAGATTTGTGGTAAAAAATATTACGCTTATTTCAGCTTGTTGATAAAAATGGAGCGACTTTTTTCGAAATTTTTCATTTTTGATTAATGATAAAATAAAAAACCAGTTTCACGTATGTTTAGAGAAAACATATTGAACCTACTGTGAAAAAAGTTTACGCATATTTTCATTCTTATTTTTATTAACAAGGTGGAATCAATATTCTCATTGAATATAGAAATGTTCAAATAGTATGTTATGGGAACTCCAAACCAATATATTGAACAAAGCGGATAAACTCAGACCAGGATCGTACCCAAGAGAATGAAATGAATTTAGTTATATTAGTCACATTAGCTTTGAGCAAATTTTGATACCATCAAAACCAGAGCGACTGTAGAGGAAAGCCTTTGGAATAAAATTTTTTCAATTTATTATGCCATAATCAGAGCTAAAAAGTGGAAATACTTAGCACACATGTCTCCTCTTCACAAAATGTTCAAAGTTTGTAGATATCGGCTACATTCCAATGATACAAATTTTGATACTATCAGAAGAAGAAGAGCACCCGAAGACTTTCTGAAACAACTTTTTAAATTTATTATGCCACAACTAAAGTGGAAATGTGAAAAAACATAGTGCACTTTAAGCCCAACAAAGTTCAGAAAATTTGGATGTATCTATTGCGTTCCGAGGACAGAAATTTTAATCCAATCCAAAAATGAGCAGCCGAAGACTTTTTGTAATAAATTTTTCAATTCCTAATGCACAGAGATAGAAAATGGAAATACTTGGTGCACATGTCGCTTCACAAAATGTTAAAAGTTTGTAGGTATCGGCTACATTCCCATGATACAAATTTTGATATTTCTAACAATAATGGCCGTGAAAGCCTCAAAACTAGAACTTACAGATATTTTAATATTATCTTTGAATTTTGAAAAGCTTAGAAAGTATGTTATGGATATTTTAAAACAATAAATTCAACAAAGCGGGCAAACTTAGATCAGTACTATGCCCAAGAAAATGGATCGAGTTGAGTTGTACCAGTAGCATTATCTTCGTGCAAATTTTCGTACCATCACAACCAGAGCATCCGTAGAGCAAATCTTTTCAAAAATATTTTTCAATTCATTATGCCACAATAGGAGCCAAAAAGTAGAAATACTGAGCACACATGTTGCTCCAGGAAATTTCCAAAGTTTGTAAGTATACATTGCGTTCCAATGAAACAAATTTTTATACTTCCAGAAAAAAAGGAACCAAAGACTTTCTGACAATTGTTTGAATTAGTCATGCTACAACTCAAGCATACCACACATTGGGCTCAATAAAGTTTATGAATTTTGCATGTAGCCATTACTTTTCGAAGCCAAATTTTAATCCCATCCAAAAATGAGCAACTGAAGAATTTTCATAATAAAATTTTCAAGTCCTAATAATGCCACTATTCGAGCCAAAAAGTGGAAATATTGGGCACACTTGTCACTTCACAGATATTTCAAAGTCTGTACGTATCTGTTGCAATTCAATGATACCAATTTTGATAATATCAGTAAAAACACATCAGAAGACTTTCTGAAACAATTTTTCAAAATTTATTATGCTACAACTAAAGTGGGGAAGTGAAAAAATATAGCTCAATAGAGCCGAATGAAATTCTGAAATTTTGCATATATTCATGGCGTTCCGAAGACAATAATTTTGATCCCATTGACAAATGAGTAACCGCAGAATTTTCATAACAAAATTTTTAATTCATAATGCCACAATCGGAGCCAAAAAGTGGAAATACTTGGTACATTTGTTGCTTTACAGAATTTCCAAAGTCTATAGGTATCCAATGCAATCTAATGATACAAATTTGCATAATATCAGTAAAAAAACATAAGAAGACTTCCTGAAACAATTTTTCAAAATTCATTATGCTACAACTAAATTAGGGAATTGAAAAAATGTAGCGCACATTGGGCCCAACAAAATTCTGAAATTTTACATGTATGCATGGCATTCTGAAACCAGCAATTCTTAACCCATCGACAAATGAGCAATCAAAAAATTTTCATAACAAAATTTTCAATTCCTAATGCCATAATCGAAACCAAAAAGGGAAAATACTTGGCACATCTGTCGCTTCACAGAATTTTCAAAGTCTGTCGGTATCCATTGCAATTCAATTATACAAATTTTGATAATATCAGTAAAAACACATCGGAAGACTTTCTGAAACAATTGTTTAAAATTCATTATGCTACAACTAAAGCAGGGATGTGAGAAAATATAGAGCATATTGAGCCAAACAAAATTCTGAAAGTTTGCTTATATCCATGGTGTTCCGAAGACAATATTTTTGATCCCATTGACAAATGAGCAACCGAAGAATTTTCATAACAAAATTTTCAATTCATAATGCTAAAATCGGAGGCAAAAAGTAGAAATACTTGGTACATTTGTCGCTTCACACAATTTCCAAAGTCTGTAGGCATTCGTCGCAATCCAAAGATATAAATTTTGATAATGTCAGAAAAAACACATCGGAAGACTGTCTGAAATAATTTTTTAAAATACATTATGCTACAACTAAAGCGGGGATGTGAAAAAATATAAAGCATATTGAGCCAAACAAAATTCTGAAATTTTGCATATATCCATGGTGTTCCGAAGACAATATTTTTGATCCCATTGACAAATAAGCAACCAAAGAATTTTCATAACAAAATGTTCAATTCATAATGCTACAATCGGAGCCAAAAAGTGGAAATACTTGGTACATTTGTCACTTCACAGAATTTCCAGAGTCTATAGGTATTCGTTGCAATCCAAAGATACAAATTTTGCTAATACCAGGATATGGAGTATATACCGCCATAGTCTTTTGACATAAAGATATATTATACGAGCCATTTTGACATAAAGATATATCGTTACTTACTACGGTTATCATCCAGATGCATCCATATATATCCAGATGCATGTTGACAGTGTATTGGTCTATTTATTCATCAAACGCGAGATGATTCTACACCATATTTTGGATAGAAAAACGACGTCGAAAATCTTTTGAAATGGACCAATAATTATCATGCAAGGAACATTTTATGATGTACAAATCTTATTATGGTAAGCGAGGAACATTTTATAATAAAGAGGAAAGGGACCAATAAAATAAATTGTCAACGGTGTAGAGTAAAAAAAAATATTTATTAGACACTGCTCAAAACTTGGCATGATAATAACAAACTTTGCCATATACATTTTTTTGACACTCTTATTAGTTTTATAGAGTTTCTTTTCCAAATTTACATCGATTCACACCAATCATGATTAACAGTTCAACGTACACCATTTCATAGTTATCAAAGAACCGAAAAGAATGATTTCTCAAGAAATCTTATACGAGGAACATTTAATCGCGAAAGAGAAAAGAGATCGCTTTCGTTTCCGTCGTATAGAGTTAAATGTGGAAAATAAAAACTGCAGGGTTAACAATAATAAAAAAATACATATTGATTTCAGCACTGTTCGAAAGTTGATTAAAAGCACTTCACTATTTTCACACCATCACTTTCTTATTATTACTGTAACCAAGAGTCGATCGAACCTAACCACGATATTTATAACCTCACAACTGTTCGTGAAAAAACATTAATATTTTCAATACTGTTTAAGCCACGAGATTCTAATTAGTCGCGATCGAAAGGGGAAAAAAAATAATATATCTTTCTACAACCAAAGTTCCAAATTTATAATGGATATCACACATTTTTTCTAGCCTGACACAAACGAAGAATAATAGACAAGTGGCGAATGAACACGTAAAAACGTTTCAACGATTATAAGTATTATTTAACCAAACTCACACATCCCGCACTGTTTTTACGAAACTCCGATTAAACTTTAATATCGCTGACGACGACTTTCCAATAATTTCGACACTTAGTCCAAGTGCCCGTCAAATGGTTATTGTTTAACTAAACTCACACATCCCGCACTGTTTTTACAAAACTTCGATCAAACTTTCAAACCTCAAAAAACATCTTAACAAATACTATTGTCACTTATCACTTATCCCGATTGATTTTTCCGAATTTTGTCACCGATTCCCGATTTTACGACGAATGCGCGTTAAAACGGTTATTTATTATTGTTTATAACCAAACTCTTCCACACGTCCTGCACTGTTTTCATCATTTATTTTTTGAATTTCGTTTCACACAGATTCACACATTGCGCATGACTCGTTTCATTGCGCAGTTGCGTGTTGCGCATCATTATGCGCATGCGCACTTGTTCACATCAAAATGATGAGACCCAACGAACGAACACGACCACAGATCACATACCTTTAATGGTATTATCACAGTATAGACACCAACCAATCAGAAACTCGAGAGGCTTCAAGAGGTCTTTGATGGTGTTATCACAGATACAGACACCAACCAATCAGAAACTCGAAAGGCTTCAAGAGGCCTTTGATGGTGTTGTATACAGACACGTCGAAATCCTTCACACAATGATAGAAAAATTGATAATTTTGACCTGTGCAAAGTTTTTTCTCAGCAATTACGCCACCGATCATGCTGATTTTGGGCTCAATCGAAAGCATTTTTGACAGCTAATCTCCAGTCCGATTTTCGTTATATCAAACGACTCCTGAGCTTCGTAATTAAACGAAAAGACATGCCAATTTTACCCCCACCACCACGAATCGTTTTATTCAGAGAAAGTATAGACTCGGTGAGCCTCGGACCATGCAGCAGACGACAGAGCTGTCAATGTACTTGTCCCGAGACTACCGAGTCTCTTGATAATAATAATTATTATTAAGTAATAACACAAATTATGATTGTACAAGCGAGATAATAATCAAATAAAATCATACGTATTCACAAAAAAAATGTAAAAATTCGAAAATTCCTCGATATCCTTTGTTTGAATTTTTTATTCACAGCGGCCTACCTTACCGATCTCGAGCGGTAAATAAAGCTCTTTCGTATCAACATTTCTTGAAGCCGGCAAAATGCGCTTAGCTCCGAAAATAACTATATATATGTTTTCTCGTATTTATTTTGATATGTGTATCGTTACATTTCTCATCTCACTCGTTAGTCCTCTTGTTAACTGATCATTTGGGGAATGTAGGATTTTAAGTATTTTAAGTATAATTTAATGGAGAATTTCGAAACCCGTAATAATTGTCACTAAATTGAAAAAACTGACGTTGAGATAAATTATTTTTTCTTTGAAAATCTTAGAATTTTCACGTTAACCCTTCGGACTAAAAACAATGTGAGAAAATGGAGTAATTATAGTTTTCACATGTTGAAAAATGCACAAAAACATTGTTGACTATCTTAAATTTCTATTTTCCAAAATACCAAATATCAAAAAACGATTTTCGAGGCTTTTTTACCTTTGACCTTGAGAATTTTTAAATACTGCACTTTTTCATCCAGATGGCGGACAAAAAACGTGCAACTCGCGAAGAGGAGGAAGAAATCGAGTCAAAGAAAAAAAGAATTCGAACAAGCGCTTGTTTGAGGCTTCCCCAAAAATCAGTGAATAACTCGACGGAACCTCAGGACAAAAAAATGGAACATCTCCGAGAAACCCAGGTTTTTCCTGGTGCCTCAAAAAATGCAGAAATTAATTTTAATCCAGGAAACGGAAATAGTTTAGTGGATAACTATAATGCGGAAAGTTTGCTCAATAGAATAAAAGAAATAAAGCAAAAGCGACGCAGCAAATCAGAGGCTGGATCTCAATCTTGTTTACAAGATGAGCAAATTTCTATGGAAGAGTTTTCACAAAGTTTAAGAAGTTTAGACACAGCCTGCGACCTCCAAAAACCCATGAAAAGACATAGCCAGACTGAGACTCGTTTGGGCCTTGTGTCTTTTAGAGACTTTCAGAATCGCACCAGTCCCGAGGAAGAAAATCCTGCGGAGAATCGTCAGTCGATTACCCATTTGTCCTTCGATGAGGACAACGAGGAAGACATGT
Organism: Rhimphoctona megacephalus; assembly: GCA_963989365.1. Classification (NCBI taxonomy): domain Eukaryota; kingdom Metazoa; phylum Arthropoda; class Insecta; order Hymenoptera; family Ichneumonidae; genus Rhimphoctona; species Rhimphoctona megacephalus. Next base: position 24,319,217 of record OZ022418.1, on the reverse strand, counting down.
TCGATGACACGAAAGACGAGTTGGAGGACACAGACAAAAGCGATCAGGGAATTTCCTTTCATGGTTTTTCCAACGACGAAAGTGAGCACAGTAAAAACGTTGCTGCGAGGTGTAGCCAATGGGAGGAGATTGAAAAATTTGAAGACTTCGACTGGCAAGACTTCAAAGGATTTTCTCCTATCGAGGAGAAAAAGAGCCTGGAAACTGTGAAAAGTTGGTGCTCTTTACTCGATGATTGCGAACCCGCCGTCGGTTCGGAATTACGAAATAATCGAATTGAAAAAAAAGATTACGATAGAACGAGTCTGGACAGTCCACGAATTAGCGAACTCAAAAATCTCGAACCTCGCAAACGCAGCAATAAAAAAGAGTATCGAATAATTCCTCCTAAAAAAATGGACAACGTCGTAGATCCAAAATTGAACAAAAGTGAAATAAATACTAATGAATTCTCTGGATTTTCGACTGCAAGTGGTCACAAAATTTCAATATCCAAAACTGCCGTCCAGCGAGCCCAAAATATGTACAAAGAAATCGAACAACTGGAGCCAGGAGGAGAAATAGAAAGTTGTGAAAAAAAATGTAGCTCTTTGGAAGAAATGAAAATTTCCAAAGCTTCGTGTTCAAAAGAACCAGATCTATTCGACGAAAGCGAAGATGAAATAATAGGAAATTTAATCGAGCCTGATCAGCAGATTAAAAATGAGTCAGGTGATAAATTGGTACAACCAGGTCATCGGATTAGTGGAAAAGAGATAAAAAATGATATTTGTTTGGGTTTCAAAACAGCTCGTGGTGAGGAATTGAAAATTTCGAAGGAAGCTTTGTCAAAGGCACAAGCACAATTCGACGAGATTCAAATTGAATTAGCTGACAATATAGTCGATATAAATCCTCAGAATGGTAAAGAGAGTTTAAATGCAAAGGAGAGTTCGAAAATTTCGAAAGATCAATTATCGAAGGAAAAAGCTTACAATAACGAAATAAAAAATGAATTAAAAGAGGAGGTGGCCAAAATAATTTTGCGGAAGAGCAGCGAAGAGAAAACAGACGATAAAATTAATTCTTGTTTCAAAACTGCCAAAGGAGACCACCTAAAAATCTCAAAAGAAGCAATTTCCAAAGCAAAAGCTCCATTCGACGAGGTCGATAAAGAAGTAAATGCAAATTTGACTCCTAAAAATTCTAGAATTATCGCAAGAGATGAAAAACAGGATTTGAGCTGCGGTTCTTCAACCATGGAAGTTGGACCTTTAAAAATCTTGAAAGAAACAATTCCCAAAGTTCATTTCGACGAGATCGATAAAAAATCAAGCAGAGATTCAACTCCAAAAAATACTAGAATTGATGCAGAAGAAAAAAAGCACAAATACAATTGTGATTTTTCAACCGCAGGAGAATGTGAAATAAAAATATCGGAAGAAGCTTTGAAAAAAGCAAAAGCACAATTCCAAGATGTTGAAAATGAGTTCGTGGAGAATTTATCACAAATGAATTCCAAAATTGATAGCCCAAGGCTCGGAGCGTCGTCGACGAGTTCAGCGCAAACTCCCTCAGTCGAGGAGAATTTAGTAATAGAATTGTGTAATATTGAATCTCTCGAATTCGAAGATTTTCTGATAGAAGAGAGCGAAGCTTCGAAAAAGCGTAAATTCGAGGAAATCGATGACGACACTCCAATGAGAAAAGATCCATCGTGGAAACGAAAAAAAGGACGTTCCACGAGCGATCTTCAAGGGAGAAAACTCTTTGACGAAGAATCAGAGAATGTTTCGATCGTTGGTCAAGCTGAGCCAGAAAAATATTCAATTTGCGAAGATATTGACGCGAGTGCTGCAGCACTTATAGAAGACGAGGAACGTTCGAAAAAAATATTAAAAACAGAGTCCAGTTTCGTCGTCGATGTAGAAACTCCGATGGAAATCGAGGACGGTCCCAAAAATGTTGAAAATTCGTGCGAAACAACGAAACCCTCGAATCCTTCCAATTCGATCCTCAGTTCTGATCCAAAAATCCTAAAATCGAATTTAAATACCGAAAAGAAAAAAGGCGCCGATTCCCATGGAGAATCCATTCCAGAAGATCTGAATTTCGAGTCACAATTCTCCCAAGATTATAGTCATTCACAAGTCATTAATAAATTCATGATGGAAATGATGAAAATGATGGAAGCTCGTTCGGCCATGACCTCGAAACAGGACGAGACTATTAGAGCTAAAAGAATTAATAAACCACAAGCTTGCGACGGTTCTCTCTATCAATTGAGAACTTCTAAACAAGACTCCAGATTTTCCTGGCGAGAATTGACCGAAGGCGAAGCACCAGCGCCTCGAGAACATTCCGGAAGTGCTCTTGATTCAGAAATCTTTTCTATCACTGCCAGCTCAGCTGCATCGTACAGTTTTTGTTGCGCTGATTTTTATGGGTGAGTTTGCGTCTCAAAAAACGGAAAAAAATGTAAAAAATGATGGAAGATATTAGGGAAAAAGAAATTTTGAAAATGTTCTTTCCTTTTATCATTTTCTACATTTTTACAATTATTTCATTTTTTATACACAATAGAAGAAATAAACGAGGGAATTAAATTTCGAAAAAATCAAATTTTGTTTCAGATTTTCTCCAACTTTATCATTTTTTCTTTTACTTTTTTGAATTACTATTTTGTTTTTGTATATAATAGAGGAAAAAACGCGAGAATCAATGTCGAAGGAATCAAAGTCGGTGACGATGCGTTTTTGATTCTCGACGAGAGAAATTGCGCCGGTGCGAGAGAATTCGAACGAGCTTTTTTGGCGAGTCCAGGAGTGGATCCCAAATTGGTGCCAGCGGGATGGGTGAAAAATCATTATCGCTGGATCGTTTGGAAGCTCGCATCGATGGACAGAGTGAAATTTGGTCATAAATGTTTACCCAGGTATTCATATGTTCATTTTATTAAACAGGGTTTCTCACGAGCTATTGATCAAAATATGAACTTAAGTTCAGGATTGAAATCTGAGTCGATAAGTCTAGAAACGATTTTTCACCAAAATCGTTAAAATGAAATCGTTAAAGTGAAATGTTAATTATTAAATTTGGAGGATTCGCGTTCTTTAATCGCGCATAGTGTGAAAACAGTTGGAGATAGAGCAAAAGTTTATAGAACCAATCTTGTAGTATATAAAGTTTTTTACAAAAAATTCCCTGGCGACATTTTTCTATCTTCGATAGTTTAGTCCTGAGAGCGGATCGAAAAATACCAAATTTTTGAATGCACGTAGGGCGAACGTTTTTAAGGTATTATTTCGATCCGCTCTCAGAGTTAAACTACTGAAGATAGAAAAATATCGCTGCAGACTTCCTTCTAGGAAATTTTATGCTCTACAAGATTGGTCCTATGGTATTTTGCTCTATCTCCCGCCGTTTCGATAATTAATGACTCACCAGGAGGGAGCCTGATCAAAAAACACTGCTGGAAGTTTTGCCTCGAATGTCGGTCCTGAACTTAAGCTTACATTTTGTATCATTGGTCATGGGACACCCTGTATTTATTCACATATAATTATTATCACAACTATTCTTTCTGTGTCCAAAAATGCAAAAAAAACTCAATTATTTAACAAATAGAGGAAATAAATTTTTCATTTTTCAATTTGACGTTCTGAGCATGTGAAAAAATTTTCAGGATGTTGACGCCAAATCGAGTTATGTTGGAACTGAAATATCGCTACGATCGTGAGATTTATAGAACTCAGTGGCCGCCATTGAGAAGAATTTTGGAAAAAAACGAAGACGCAACAGGTCGATTGGTTTTATGCGTAGCAAGCATAACCGTTGAGGTTCAAAAAACAAACAAACAAAATTATCGTTAAACTTTCCATATTTTCAAATCATATTATAAATCTTGAAATCATTACAATATTTTTATTCTATTCAGGACAACAATAAAACTCCTGCGAAAGGGCCATCGACCTCGTCACCAAGTATTATTGGATCTGCGATTTACAAAATGACTTTGACCGATGGCTGGTACTCGATTCCCGCTTCCACTGATCTTGCCATGATAAACTGCATAAAATCTGGAAAAATTAAAGAAGGCACGAAACTCGTTACTTTTGGTGCTACTGCCATGAATCTCGATCAAGGGTGTTCCGTCCTTGAGGTAAAATTCTCATGTTTTTATTCATCGGATACGTTAATATTTTTATCTTTGCAAAATAATTCTTCATGATACAATTATTCTTCGTTTTAATTAAGTAACTTAAAAAGTTTCGAAATGATTCTGAATAAAAAATGAAAAAAAAAAATTATGAAATTTCATCAAATTTAATAGTAAATTTTTCATGTTTTTATTTATCGAATACGTCAGTATCTTTAACTTTGCAAAATAGTTGTTCATGATACGATTATTCTTCGCTGTAATTAAATGAGAAATCACTCAAAAAAGTTTTGAAATGATTCTAAACAAAAAATGAAAAAAAAAATATATGAAATTTAATACAATTTAATAGTAAATTTTTCATGTTTTTATTTATCGGATACGTTAATATTTTTATCTTTGTAAAATAATTGTTCATCATACAATTATTCTTCATTGTAATTAAATGAGACTCAAAAAAGTTTTGAAGCAATTCGAAATTTAAAAAAATAAAAAAATTGATAAAATTTAATAGTTTAATAATTTAATAATTAAAATTGATAAAGTTTAATAGTTTAATATTTTCATGTTTTTATTTATCGGATACGTTAATATTTTTATCTATGCAAAATAACTGTTTATGATACAATTATGTTTCGTTGTATTGAAAAGAAAAATCAGTCAAAGCAGTTTTATAATGATTTTAGCCGAGTTTCCCAAATTTTAATATCTTTTTTGCGTTTTTATTTAGGTTCACAATTTCGTAGATAAATTTATTTCTGGACCGTTGTAAAATAAATATTTTTATCGTCAGATTCCAGATTGCGTGACGATGAGAATCCACACAAACTCGACAAGGCGCGCGAGATGGGACACAAAATTGGATTTTTATCGTGCTAATCGAGGGCCAATGCCATTGAGCTTAAAATCTGTAAAATCAAATGGTGGCGTCATCTGCAAATTGGTTGTCGCCGTATCTCGATCGTATCCGGTTTTGTATCGAGAAAAATTGGCTGACGGTCAATTTGGTAAGAATTAACAACAAAAAAACTTAATTTAAATATAAACAAATAAAGAAAACAATAAAATATGATTAGTGTATAAAAAAAATGTTGATAAAGTTTTCAGAAATGCACGATGCGACGAGGAAGCTGCCCGCGCTCACGAGGCGCGTTGCCAGTCAAAAATGGAAGAAATCTGCGAGAACGTGAGCAGAGAATTTCAGTTTTGTATAGAAAGTAAAAACCAAGAGGACGAAATAAGGAGAAAAATAGCAGAAAAATTGAAAGAGAGTCTTCCGCCGCCGAGGGACGTAACCCCAGTATTAAAAATTCGAATAGCGGAAGGCGAAGCGAGCGCTATGATGACGATTTGGTCGAGCAACCGAGAAACCGATCAAGCGTTCGAGGAAGGATCGTCCATCGTAATCTACAATTGTTTTGCTTCTGGGCAAAGGTAAAAAAAAAGAAAAAAGGAAAAAAAAAGAGAAATTAAAACAATGATAATGAATTGGTTCCATCAAAAACGACATTCGTCAAATTGTTAAATATTTATTTAAGTGGGAGTTACGTCATTCCGATTTCGCGATGATTCAAGCGCTGACGCGTTCTTTTATCTTATCGTGCGACTCAGCGGATGAGAATCTATTGAACAAATATAAAAAAAGACATTTTCTCCTCGCTCTATTTTTCTCTTTCTTTTAGATGCAACGAGCTGCAGATTACAGCTGGCAGAAACACCGTTTTCAATCGTGAAATATCGCGAGGGATAAAATATCCAGAAAGAATTTACACTTCGTTGATGGATGTTGGCGAAGCGGGATTTAATCCTGTGTATGGAGAATTCGATACAGTTGGTGTCGTCTCGTCCATCGGACCTGCTCCACACGTACGTTTTCTTAAGGGGGATAGTCACACAAACGGACGTTTTTTCAAGATTTTTTTTATAAAGAAATGGAAAAGTTTATTGAATTAACATAAAGCATATCTCAAAATATACGATGAAAGGTATACTGACAAATTTTTTTAGGCTAAAACATTTCAAAATGGCGGCGCCACAGCTGCTGGTAGCAGATTTCCGCCGTGCAGCCTACAGGTCTCAAATCTCAACTAAAATCAAAAAATAAATTTTTTATTGTTAAAATACGTTAATATGCTTTGCATGACGCAGAGAAAAAAAAAATAAAAAATTTAGGGCCATTTTGAAAAAAAAATCACTTATTTTTGCATTTTTGTAAATGGTCCTAATTTTTTTATTTTTTTTTCTCTCCGTCATGCAAAGCGTATTAATGTATTTAAATAATAAAAATTTGATTTTTTTATTTTGGTTGAGATTTGAGACCTGTAGGCTGCACGGCGCAAATCTGCTTCCAGCAGCTGTGGCGCCGCCATTTTGAAATATTTTGGTCTAAAAAAATTTGTCAATATACCTTACATCGTATATTTTGAGATATGATTTATGTTAATTCAATAAACTATTCCATTTCTTTATAAAAAAAATCTTGCAAAAAACGTACGTTTATATGACTTTCCCCCGTTAAAGAAATAAAGAAAAAAAAATTGCAATTTTTTCCTGCCAAACACGAACTGCCTGTCCTGCTGAGCTTAAAATATGTTAAATGTACTCGAGCGATTTAAAAGTGTCTCTTATTTGACCGTAAGAGCTGCACGAGACAATAGAAACGAGGGGGTTTTAATCCTTCAAATGCGAAGGTGCCCTTAGGACTAAATACGACTACCTGCGACAACCGCGGGCTCAAGAATCTTTCATTCAAACACAAATGTGTATTTTAACCCCAAAAATTACAAATTTTCAACGTAAAAATATCTTATATAAAAAAAAATGTGTTCAAAATGACTGAAAAGTTATTATTAACGGAAAATTAAAACATTTTCAATCGTTCAAATCGAAAAAAACACTCGCAACAGCTTCGAGAACGTCGATAAGAATATTTAAAACTAAACAAATAAGTTTCCTTATGAAAAAAATTGTAGAAGTTTAAAAATAATTGAAGATTAATTACTGACCTTAAATTTGTGCTTTTTTTTATTATTTTAGATTTAAAATATCACTCGAAATAGCTTTAGAAAGTCCGGTGATACATTTAAATTCATAAATTATATTTCATTATTTTGCTCACAGCTTAATAGCAAAAAAACCTGTTTAAATTGCAAATCCATGTTTGGTTTTATATGGAGCAAAGGATTGAGAAATGTATCCAACCGGTTATCTTGAAAAATGAACAAAAAAATAACGATTTAATAAGGATAATAAGGATTTTGGTAATGCGTTGCAGGGTATGAAGAACTTTGAGACGGTGAATTTGGCTTGTCCGAGATCGGAGAACGGCGATACGTCAGATTTTCTTTCCGTATTATTTTGGCAAGGTGTCTCGACTCACGGTTATTCGAAAATCCTTACTGTTGGTGCATTGATAGCTTGCAGTAATCTCGAATGGCGACGTAATACGTCGAAAAGTATCCCCACGGCTTATTGCACCGAGAGATCGGTTTTTACAAAAAATCCACGCCAAAAACATCTTGTCAAACCTTTGGAGAGTTTATGCGAGACAATAAAGGTTCGTTTGTTTATTTATTCGTTATTATCGAAAAGTTATCTAAGATCTTGAGGGGACATTACTCGAAAACCCATAACATTTCTACTTTTTAACATTCGAAAGTCCTGTTAAATATTTTCAACTACGGTGTGATCTCTTATCGTAACTCTAGACCCCTACAATCGATTTTTCCGAAAGTAAATACTACAACGGGGTCGAAAACGACCCCACTCGTTTCTTTAGCCCAAAATGTTCCTCGTATGCGATAATAAGGTTTAATTATATACCATTCTCTTCGTTTTTTCATAACGAATGGAATAGTCTACGATAAAGTTGCAGTTAGCGAACATTTAATCATAAAAATTCTACAGGGAGAGAATTAAAACTGAAATATTACCGTTACAGCAATAGAGTCGGGGGATAATCTTCAATTTTTGTGATTTTGACTGAGCGAAATGTAAATTTTCGTGAAAAGAAAACAAAATATCTTGTATAATATAAGAAATTTTATTTTCATGAAAATTTACATTTTGCTCAGTAAAAATCACGAAATTTCAAGGTTGTCCCCCTTTCCTATTGCCTTAACGGTAATTTTTCAATTTTTATTTTAATTTAATTAAAATTTTATTTTTTATTATAATTAAATTGATTAATTTTTAATTAATTTATCAATTAATTATTAATGGTAAATAAATAAATTAAATAAATAATATTATAATTAAATTTAATTTTAATTTAATTTAAAATAATAAAAGGAAAAAGAGTTTGAAAAAGTTTTTTACAAAAAAAAATTGGGGTCGTTTCCGACCCCATTGTATGGGTCTAGGGCTAAAAATCCGCATTCCTTGTGATGAGTAAATATATTTAAGGGTATTGATCAGTCACCCCGCCCGCTTCAAATTTTCGAAAGTGAAATTTTTCCACGCCATTCATCCGATCGGAATAAAAAAAGCATCAGCCCACGCAGAAAAATGGCAAAAATGGACTCATACTTTTTTATTCCGATCGGACGAACGGTGTGGAAAAATTTTCGCTTCGAGATTTGCTATCTCTCTTGCACTCATGGCGGCTCAGTCGTTATGACTCCTAGCCTTAAGATTAGAAATAACACGGAAGTAGAAATTTTAAAGAATAGTAATGTCATGGATTTTAGATTAAGAGATGTTAAGAGGCGAATTGTCATCGAGTAGAGTTCTAAAATGTTGTATTGCCGGGTTGAAAATGAGTGAATAAGAAAAAAGATTTTTTTTTAGGTATTGGAGTGATTGGATGAAGGTTTTTCGTCGTTCAAGGCATACATTCTGAGAAACGTTTGCAATTTTTCCGAAAACAAGTCGTGAAGAGACTCGTATTTTTGCAAAAATGTCAAAACGGTCAAAAGTTCGCCAAAAATCGGTTGACTAAAAATATGAATTGGTATATTAAACTATATACTAAAATCTTTTTGTGAATCTAAGAAAGATCGCCCCAGGAAAAATCGCTTCGGAAAATTCACCCCCCCCCATCCCCCGGAAAATTCGCCCCGAAAAATTCACCCGATGTATGTGACATCGTGGGTTGAGTGCTGAGCACCACGGTGATGTGTGTGGATTCGTAGGGTGGGTGCTGAGCATTTCGGTTATTGTGTGTGAGCAAATTTTCTGAAGGCGAATTTTCCGGGAGGCGAATTTTCCGGGGGCGAATTTTCCGGAGGTGATTTTTCCTGTTACCATCTTTCGTATATCATATCGGATTTTAAAAAGATCGATTTTTCGACCGAATGGTGAATTTTTGCACTAAAAATGACCCATTTCTGAATCAAAATTCGTTGGTTTTTTGTGCAAAAAACGAAAAACTAAATCATAAAAAAAATTCAAAGATACACGATGGTACTTCTGTATAGAATGACCATAAAAAATTCAAGCAAACCAGTTTGGTGGTTCTCGAAATTCTTTTGATACCAGTTTTTCAAAAGGTAGTCTCAAAAGCGTGTCACGGGCGTGGACCGCTTTTTAAATACAAAAATTGGAAATACTCTTCAAAATGTATGGACCAAGAAAAACTTTAATTGCTTCAAAAGTTTCAAAAAAAAAAAAAAATGAATTTTTTATTCCTTCCAGGTGTATGCCCTCTTAATATTATTTAAATATAATGTTTTCATTTACAAACGGTATAAATATTGTTAAAACATACATGAATGTATAAAAAAACCGTTTTTTCTCACATTCGCTTACGATCTCCTGATCTACTAATTGCATAAACAATGAGCCAAGGCACATTGTGAGAAAAAAAGTATTCGCCAAAACAATAGTAACCTCTGGCTCGTTAATAACATAAAATTAAAGTGCACATGTATTTGTTTTCTTTTCTTTCTCATATTTTGAAAAATGTTTGCACGACAGGATCCATTCGCATACGCTGCGAATAGTGGAAGATTGATAGAGGAGGAAATAGCGAAGAAAACACCGTTAAGGGTACCGGGAAATGGGACACCTTACCGTATTGGAGGGCCATATAATTCGACGACACCTAGTTCGAATTCGCGTGATTCGATTGGTGGCTCGATCGACATTGGTTCAACACCGAAAAACAATTCGAGGAAGGCGTCGATCATGAGACGTATCGAGAAACTCGAGGCTTATGGCGAACCGCCCAAATTACCTCCGATCTCCATTAGTCACAGTTCACCTAAGGTTTTGTCGGATTTTCGTTCACCCGTCATCACACCCGTCACTAAATCTTAAAAGAGAGAGAGAGAGAGAGAAAGAAAAAGAGAAAAAGAGGAGGGGAGCACCTTTCAAAACTGCAGACTCTCACAAAATTTATTTATTTTCTTTGTTTCTCAAGAGTTTATAATCCATCAGTGCCTTAAATCGTAGTTATTGATTTTGTTTTCGTCGTTCATGTAAAATATATCAAATATTCCATAGTTATATTTATTTTCTACTGGGGAAAAAATCCTACGTCGGAATCATTTTGTGGCCAAATAAAAACGAACAAATGTCACACGAAAGCTTCACTTTACTCGAATAAAACGAGCAAGAACAGTTTCCTTCACCTCTACAAATTCAAATGGGATTCTATTGTACCGAACTAAACTCCTCGACGTATTATAAATCCGCAACGTTTAATCCTCTGACCAAATTCACTTATATATATATATATATATATATATATACACGTGTACACTACCGTTCAAAAGCTTCAAGTTAGACACATTTTTCCTCTTTATGAAAATTCCTCATGGCTGAACAAAAGTCGAATAAGATACGTCTTTGATTTACCAATAATTAAAAAATCCTGTAACGTCTTAATTTAGCAAACAAATTTCTAGGAATTTATTTATCTTTAAATATCCAAAAATTTCAATGAATTTTTTCATTGAAAAAATTCATTGAAAATTTTCAATGAATTGAAATTCATTGAAATTTTCAATGAATTTTTATAATTTTTATTTTTATTAAAAATAAAAATGATTTCGATAAATTCATTATTTATCGAAAAAATTAGATAATTCTAATTTTTTCGATTCATTAAGTTGTTGTATTTTGTTTTTTTTGTTTCCTTGTTTTTCCTCGTTATTAATTTATAAAAAAATAAGAAATCCTGCAATGTCTTTATTCAGCAAGCAAATTTCTAGGAATTAATTTATGTTTAAATACCCAAAAATGCAAACGAATTGGTTATTAAAGTTTTTTTGCATCATTCAGTTTTTGCTTTTTTTTTTAATTGTAATTTTGTGTTATTTTAAGGTTGAGTCACACTTGTTTCTCAGCTAAAAATTTTATTGGATCAAAATTCCAAAACTTTGAATATGGACAAAAATCTGAAAAAATTCAACCATCCTTGAAACTTTACAAACATTAATATTCAGTAATAATAATTCTAAAAAGTTATTAAGATATTGATTAAGGCCGTATTGTTGTCTAAAATTCTGTTTTTGGAAAACATTTTCAGAAGAGCATAAATTTGAATCTGTTCGAGTTTTTTTTTCTGATATTTTGTACACATATTTATTGATCCTTTAAGAATACGTACAAATTTTTCCGAGGAAAAAACAAAAATGATAACTTTAGAAAGGTTTTCTCAGAAATATGCTGTTTAAATGAGTGACCACGATATCTCGATAACCAGGTGGCCGATTCAGTCAAAATTTGGTACACATATTCATTAGACTGTTTTTCAGAATTGGTACCAAAATTGAGTCAAAATAATTGTTATGGTTGCTTTATGACCCGTAGAAAGGGAAAAAAGTATGCGAAAAATCGATAATCAAAGTTTAGCATGTCGCCATTTTGTGAAAAAAATATTTTTTATGTCTGTTTTTGGTACTATTGCTTACAACACTGATACAGATTAAGAATATGTTTGGTTTTTTTTTTTTTCGGATGCATAGAACGTCCGCAATTCTGCTCGCCAATCGGAAGTTTTTTTTCGCGTACAATTTTACTAAATCATACAAAACTACGAGATAAAATTTTTTATTTTTTTTTCAAAAATTTGTTTGTATTTTTAAAGAAACAATAAACACGTGTACAAAATTTCAAAACAAAAAACTCGAAAAGTTTGAAACTTATTCTATACAGAAAATCATCTCAAAAAATGGCATTCTGGACAAAAAATACGGCCTTAAACAAAATATTCTTCGACAAATAATCTGATCGGTGATGACTAAAAACTCGAAGATTAATCGGTGATTTCTCCAGATGCATATGATTTTTTTTTCATAATATTCCCCTTTTATAAGATTTTTTTCAAAAAACTTTTGAAAAGTTCACAAAAAATCACAAATTTTGCGCACGTATTTGTAGAAAAATACACCATCGTATTTACGAATTTAGTAACGAATTAAACGAACAATTTCTAAAATACTGCCACAAAAAAAAACAGTAGGAAAGAGAAATTTCAAAACATAGAAAAAACTCCGAAAAAATTCAAAACCATTTTTAAAAAATTAACAAATTCATTTCATACGACGAGAAAAAAAAATCATCGTTCCTCGAACAATTGTTTTTTCGACAATATTTGTTAATAATATGACAATAATTTTATTATTGCAGATCATCGTTCAAAACGTTTTAAAAAGGACTGAATTTTTTCAAATTTCTTTGCGAACCGTTAAGAGCTGGAATTTTTATGCAATAAAATTATTAGCATGAATATGCGTGTGATTCAGTCTTAATCCTCCGTCACACGCGCTATGAGCGAAACGCCGCATTTCTTGCTTTTTCATTAATCAACAAAAATTGGTGAATGATACACTTGTGACAATTTAGCTATTCCTGTATTATTATTAGTATAACGCAATAAAACAGAAAGTTATAAGATAATTTTCAATTTATATTTTATAAATATTTAATATGACTAAGTGCAAGAAATGCGACGGTTCCCTGATAGCGCGTGTAGAGTCGTACATTTGATTTTACGTTTGACGTTGCTATATCTCCCACTGAACACTTGAGCGCTAATGGCGCGCGCATGCGCGTAAGAACGATATGGCAACATTGTAAAGCTCAAAAGCATTAGGTTTGTTCGTGCTAGCTGCACTTTCTACACTTTTGTAATATATAGTAATATAAATTTCAAAAAAAAGTGTAGAACGTGCAGAAAGTGCAGCTAGCACGAACAAACCTATTGTGGCGATTTAGAATTTTTAACGTGTGTGACGGAGGGTTAACCTTAAGAGGATAGGTCAGTCACCTAACCTCACTTCGAATTTTCGATATTGAAATTCTTCGATACGGTTTGACCGATTACAAAAAGCTCTGTCAATCCACGCAGGACGATGACAAAAATGGGCTGACAGGGCCTTTTTGTAATCGGCCAAACCGTGTCGAAGAATTTCACTTTTGAAATTTGTAGCTATCTCTCTCGCACTTATGGCGGTTCAGTCGGTATGACCCACTGTAATGGCCTCAAAAAATGCCTTTTTTCGACAATTTTTTTCGGGTGGAAGGAAAGGTAATAGAATAATAATATTTGGGGGAATTATTAAGCATATATTTAACTGTACATCAAAAAAATATGATTGAAAAATATTTAAAAATGGCGACACCGAAGCCATTCCCGCGAGGCTTGTTGAATTGAAGGCGCTCTGCGGCACGCAGTGTAACTGGTGCAATTGTTGATCTGGAATAAAAAAAAACCTTAATCTAGACACTCGAAGCTAGTGAAGTACGTAGGGGATTTTGAAAATATTCATTTTTGTATTATTGGCGAGAGTTTGAATGAAGAGGTTCAATTTTCGACAGAAAAAAGGGGTAATTATTTGTTGATAAAAAATGTTTAAATGAACTTATCGAAAATTCCGTACGTATTTCACTTCGAAATGTTATTTTTAAGATATTGTCAAAAATTTAAATGAAAAGAATGAAAATTGTTGGAGTTATGCTGCGTGCCGTTTTGAAAAATCGTGTTTTGAGAAAAACGCGTTTAAAGTTTTGAAACGTGCTACTGAAATGACCGACGCGCTCGGGGAAGAATCCGCAATTTCAATGAAAATTTTTTTTTTCAGGTATAAACCTTTTTACCTCATATTCAAGAGGGTTCAAAGTATATTTTAAGCCAATTAAAAAAAATCGATTTTTCGAAAATTCTACAGTGGTTTTACCCGTTAAACCCCTACAATATATTTTTCCTTACGAAAACCTTATAACGGGGTCGAAAACGACCCCAGTCTTCTCTTTAGCATAAAATGTTTGTCGAATGCAATAATGAAGTTTAATTATCCATTATTTTCTTTGTTTTTTAATAACGAAGAGAATGGTGTATGATAAAGTCGCATTTGATGAGAATTTAATGATAAAAACTCTATAAAATGAAAGAAAGTTTTGGAGAAATGCCAAAAAAAGTTTTTTACTATGAAAATTGGGGTCGTTTTCGATCCCGTTGTAGGGGTCTAAGGTTAAGGCGTCTTCTCACTTTGGAAATTTAAAAAAATCGATTTTTTTTTTTTTTTTAATTTTGAAAGTACATATCTTCAAAAATGTCATCTCGAAATTTCATAAAGATCGGACGAGTCTAACTACATTTTTTGGCGACCGTTAGGTGACTACCTGAGAGTACCCGGCGATCCCTCCAAAACTTTAAACGCAGTTATCTCAAAACAAGGTTTTTCGGTGCTTTGTTGATGAAATTTCGGAAACTATCCGGCCGATTGTCATGAAATTTGAATGACATATGCTTCATAGTTATGGCTATAGCGCATATCATCAGATTTTTTAAATTTTGATTTTAAGAATTTTTTTTTTACAAAAAACTGCAAAAAAATCGTGGTTTTTTTTTACTTTTTCGAAAAACGTGCGCCATTTTGTTATTTTCGCGAATATCAAAAATCTGATGATATGCGCTATAGCCACTGACATACTGAATCTAAAACAGTTTTATTTTTTTGTTTCAGACGACCCGTCTCGGAGATACCATCAACAAGCCACGACCATAACATTTTTACACGGGTTTTTCAATGCTACTGATGTATTATAATAATTGTTTAAAAAAATAAAATAAAAATTTTTTCATGTACTTGAAAGATGTGTTTATTACATAGGATCCGTTTTATCCCATAATTTTAAGCAAAAATCCTCGAAAAAAAATCGCAAAAACAGCCTATTTTTGAGGCGCTTAAAGTGAGAAGATGCCTTAAGATTGTTGATGCTAGTGTATAAACAATAAATAGGAATAATTAAACTTTTGATGGGAAGTGTATATGAATAGAACCAGGTAGATTTGCAGAATGGATTTTCGAGGTGGAATAAGAGACAGGTACACTGGAGCATCGTTGATGGATTAAATTTCACTCGTACGACACGCACATTGACCTCGCAGGAATAATTCGCCCGAAACAATATAAAGTTTTTGGGGGATCCTCTTGAAATGCACGAAAACTCGTGAATTACTTTAACAAATGGACAACTCTTCGAGAATTATTATGGTACCGAGAGAGCTTGAGTGACAATAGACGAACAAAAGCCTCGTAGAAAGAGAAAGAGAAAGAAAGGGAGAGAGAGAGAGAGAGAGAGAGAGAGAGAGAGAGAGAGAGAGAGAGAGAGAGAGAGAGAAATCGAAAATAAGAATTCCAGGTAGGATTGGATTCCGCTTCGTTTGACATACGCGATTATGACGGTTTGCCAAGTCGCATTAGCGCCGGACACCTTACCTTTCCGACCTATGCCAATGAAACTCGCCAATTTGCACGTAACTTCTTGTTCGACGTTCAAAACCAATGGAAATTATTTGTATAAAGTTTTTATTTAAGCGTAAAAATCATTTCTGCAATTTTCGGTAGAATTTTAAAATTAAAATTAAAACGAAATAAAACATAGAGATTTTTTGGGTCTATTCAAATAAATCGTGCAAAAATTAAAAATATATTTGAAAAATAACAAATACAATTTTTATCTATTTTCTGTTTACTATTTTTTGTTTTTTTTTAACAATTATAAAAATAATGAATGCAGAAAAATGCGAGAAAAATAAAAAATTAGTAAAATATTTCGCGTTTTAAGCAAATTTTTCGAGCATTTATTTTTAGGGTGAGAAAAAAATATTTTTTTGTATAATTATTAATGTTCTAAAACAATGAAATTTGTAATTATTAAAAAATGTTCATTCTTCGAGCACGTGCAAAAGGTCGAAGCAAAGTCGTTCATAGTGTGGGGGGGGGGGGAATCGAAATGTTTGAAATCCGAGCAATTTCAAGTTGTTCATAATATACCTGACCGAAGGACTCAACCGTTGAGCAACCCTTGAAATACTTAAACTTGCGATGGGATTGGTGGATGAAAATATTTTTCCTTTTCTCTTTCTTCCTCTTGCTCTTTCTCCTTCTCTCTCTCTCGCCCCTCGTAAAATGGATATCCGGCTGCTGAGCGACCACTCTCGGTGCTATACTGGCTCGTTGTATGGGCCCGAAGACTTCAGTCTGACGCGTGCGGTCGTGGAAATCACATTGGAGTTGTTGCTGTTGAGAAAAACAACAAAATTTACGCTTCGTGAGAATTATTTTATAATAAAGAAAGAAAAATCCTATAAAAACAATAATAAAGATTATTTAATCGAATATTTTTCTTTGTTAGGATAAAAATAATTATTTTCAAAATTAAGCGACAAAAATGTGAGTTTTAATTCGATAAAAATTCGTGAGTGCGATTGTCAAAGTGTTTATACATTAAGAGGGATGTTTACGATGATCCAAAATTCGAAAAAGTTTACAAGTGTCTCCTCGACTGTTTAGTGCTTCGATAATTGCAAAAAATAGACGTTAAAAACGTTTTTTCCCCCGGCCAGTGTTTTATTTTCCCTGGAGTTCGTTTTTTCTTTCGTAAAAAAATGAATGAAAAAGGTCCCAAAGTCGAATTTGCCCTCGGGAGCCAAGTGTCACCCGGGCATTATTTCAAGAGCTCGTTCGCTCGATCCTTCGTGACCAACTGCCGTGACGCTAAGTCTCTGGACCTCGAGTTTGCGGATAACGGGACTAACGATGAGGAATCCGAGAACAATCTCTTTTCCGACAGTAAAAACAATCATTTTTTCTCTCTCATGAATTTTGGAACACCCGAACCTCGCGTTAACTCTAACGGACCGCAATCTTCCACATGGCAGGCTTTCAATGAGGTGAGAAACTTCAAAATCGTTATTTTTCGTTCCTTACAATCGAACCATCGATTTCTCATTGCAACATCTCTACATTTTTTAATAAATTAAACGTTATATTAATCGGACAATAATCTTTTCAAATAAATAATAAATTCCCTTGTTCATATTTGCAATAATAGAAAAAAAATGTAAACTGCATAGGAGCAGAATTTCTTTTTAAATTAAATCTCAATTGATTAATTAGAAAGCTTCTCTTGTTCGCAATTTATATTGTCTCGATGTCGGAAAAAGAGTACCCCGGGGTCCATTGAATTCAAATTTCAACGTAGTATCGTGGAAAACGTAAATAATAATAAAAGAAAATGTGTGTTAAATTGTTAGGGGAATAAATTTGATGAAATAATAAAAAATCGATGAATTTCTTAAAAATTTAATGTTAATTTCTTTTTTAGGCGCCCCCGAGTAATCAGGATATCGGGGAGTTGGAAAAGCTTCGAAAGGTGAGTTGAACAATACCGTAGTGTTTAATGCGTGAATTAAAACCATACTTTATGATTTTATAACATAATTTCTCACAATAAATGAATTTGCATTATAAATTTTCTAACGGACATTTTCGGTGTGAATAGCGTCTCGAGACCGGAAGTCGAGCAATAAAATTGCAGCTTATCAGAATCGGGCATAAATCAGTGTGTCGATTTCACAATAAATCGTTAAAAATTCTTTTCAATGCTAAAGAACGCGACCTCGGTTCGATATCGTTTAATCGGCAGAACCTCGTAAAAAGAAAAAAAAACGATGGAAAAATTAGCACTACATAGACGAGTGACTAGCAAAGAAACTTTTCGAAGAAATTCTTTTCTACGTGACTTTCTTACCAATTATTCTGACACAAGCTTGTGGGAAATGCATTCCAAAAATAGAACCAAGAGAAAATATTTTTGGTGATACCGAAATAGACAGGAGTTTCGGATAATTACGATTCTGATGGTGGGAAAAGGAATTAAAAATGTCTGTCTCGAGAGACAACGTTCGGTCAGAGCTTTTCCGGTGTCTCAAAATTTTTTGCAATTCGATAAAACTGAATCAAGTTGCAAGCTTAAGAACTCAAAGCTTCAAATTCAACTGAATAAATCGTCACTAAAAATTCCTAATATCGAGCCCACAATTTTTTAAATAAGAAACTAACCTCAAATATTCGTTTCCGCTCTTCGAACTAGTGATTCTCTCACTTCCCTAACGGATCAGCGAGTCCCTAAAATAAGTCCCAAAAAAGTCCCATTTGGGACTCGGGCTTAAGTCGATAAAAATGACCCCAAATAGAGTCCCAAATGGGACTTTTTTCCCCTCGCTCAGTGCGAACCGTACGTGACGTCATGAATTCCAAACAGGGACTTTCTTTAGGGGTGAAAACTCAAAAAAGGTCCCTATTTGGGACTTCGAGTCCCAATTTGGGACTTTTTCGAACGAGGCAACCGGAATAAGCGTTTCACAGTTTCACTATGTATATACCTATTTGGATTCTGTACGAGATCGTCTTTTCAGACGGTCACAGAGCGTTACGGCTCCGGCAATATATGCCCACCCGGCGGATGATGCGTGCTCGCGAAAATGCTTGACTCTGCGCCACGCTGTGGCCGGAGCGAGAAGCAAAGCAAAAGTTTCAAATTGGGGCTCAGAGTTCCAAATAGGATTTTTTTTTTGAGATTTCACTCTTAAAAAATGTCCCTATTTGGTACTCATGACGTCACCTCATGAGGAGAAAAAAGTCCCATTTGGAACTCGATTTGGGGTCACTTTTGTCGACTTAAGCCCCGGGTCCCAAATGGGACTTTTTTTTACTTTCTTGGGACTCGCTGGTCCGTTAGGGTTAGTATAAAACACCACCGTTAGGGGACCTTCCAAACTAAATTCGAGCATTTTCGACATAAATACATAGAAAATTGTCGCATTTGGTACTTTATTTTTGGAAGGAAAGAGTTTACAGCGAATGGCGAAAAAAATGCTCGTATCAGGTGGATTACGTGGTAGAGCGGAAGAGCGAGCAAAGCAGCCCTCCGATTTTTGTGTTCTCGCTGTGTGACTCTTGTAAGAGTGGACAGAACGAGGGGGAGATAAGAGCTCGGTTTCCGGGACAGGTGGCAAGAGTAGTGGGGAAAAGGGACTTTGGGTGAACGCGTATTAGTTATATATAAGTATATTTACGTGCAGGATGCGAGCGGTGAGCTCGCGAAGCTCCGAGAATGCATCGTAAACGAACAAAGGGAGTCGTGTACCTCGTATTTATTCTCACACACAAAATATATAAGCGAGCAACGAAAAACGAGGAATTTTTAAATTCAAGGTGACTCGCACCTAAAATGCAGGCCACGTTTCTCAGTCCCGCCCTCAAGAAATGGCGAGAAAAAATATTCTAAAATCGAAACTCCGTCGCAAAATAAACCTGGTGACTTTTTAACAGGAGGCTTTTTTTATCCTCGACCGGAAGTCCCTGACGATCCCCACTTCAGCTCTAATTATTACCGTTTATGCGCAAACAGTTCGCTGCCGAGTTCTCTTCATTCCTCTCACAATCCCCATGCATATTTATTTTGTAGCTGGATAAAAAAATTATGAAATGAAAACGGTTCAACTTCCTTTTATGGTTTTAGACAGTTATGGTGATTTTATTATTTTTTGTTCTGAATTTTCTTAACGACTGTAGTACTTACAACTTCACCTCAAATCGAGGATTCGTGTTTCCCTGTAACAAACATTCGTAGACCCCGCGTGTATTTTTTTTAGTTCCACTCGACGAGCAAAACGAGTCACAGGATGTACGGGGCGAACGTCGCGTTATTATCGCGTTGCGTGAATGCTGAAAATTCATCACGCTTCGATACGCAGAAAGTTGTTTTATTTAGTTGATTTTTATTTTTATTTTTTCTCTATAAATTCCGCAAAAAATCATGCGGGTTCATTTTTTTCTTTTTAGAATATCAGGAGGTCTTTTTAACAGTAGTTTTATTTTTTTCGTACCGAAGTACGCGTTTGAGTGAAGCCTAATCGCGGCTGTAAGAGCGACAACTCTAACCCTCTATTTCAACGATTTTTATTGAATCTGACAAATCTCTGTGCATATATATACTTTTTTATAATACCGGGTGTCCAATCACCGAGTCGCAAAGTCTAATAATGTTTTTTGATCGTTTTCCCTCCTGATGAGATTGAAATTATTTAAGTTGGAAGATTTGCGTCCTTTTATCGCGTATACGGTCGAAACGGTTGCAGATGGAGCAAAAAGCAATAGAACCAATCTTGTAGAGCGTAAAATTTCCTACAAAAAAGCTCAAGACGGCATTTTTCTATTTTTAGTAGTTTAATCTTGAGAGCAGATCGAAAAAATACCTTCGAAACGTTCGCCTCCGACCACCGAAAACCAGGTGTTTTCGGTCCGCTCTCAGGATTAAACTACCGAAGATAGAATAATGCAGTCGGGAACTTTTTTGTAGGAAATTTCGTGCTCTGCAGAATTGGTCTTATGAACTTTTGCTCTATCTCTAGCCGTTTTGACAGGAGGCACCTAAAAGAACGCGTGCCTTTCAATTTTAATAAAAACAATTCATCAGAAGCCTGAACAAAAAACATTACTAAACTTTTCGATCCGGCATTCACTCCTGAACTAAAGTTTACAGTATTAATCATTTATGGCGAGACACCCTGTATATTGTCTTTGTTTGTAAAGGCATTCCGCGTAACGCATCCCACGATCGTAACACGTACAGCTTTAGAGGTTAGAAAATTTCTACGTTTCTGATTCGCCCACTCTCAGCCATTTTTTATCTCCATTTTTCCCGCCACGAGAGCCTTTTCTGATCCAGCACTGCGAACGAGTCCGATACACTTCGAGAATTTATTTTTCCAATCCGTTGACACGCGTACTCTCCTGTAATTCATTCGAAGAGAAGAAAAAAGAACAATTTTCGATTCATTTCGATTCCATTTCGAGATCGTTGCCACTTTGATCCTGATTTTCTCGCTTTTTAGGTGCTGTTATAATGCACTAGCGCCTGTCATGGGAGTTTCCTAGAGTTTTGACGTTTTGACTTTATTCAAAAAAGCTTTAGACACTTGGAATTCCCTAACGGATCAGCGAGTCCCATTTGGGACCGGGCTTAAGTGGACAAAAGTGACCCCAAAAGGGACTTTTTTCCTCTCGCTCGGTGTGAACTGGACATGACGTTATGAGTCCCAAACTGGGGCTCGGAAGCCTAAGTAGGGACATTTTTTTAGGGGTGAAAACTCAAAAAAAAAGTCCCTATTTGGGATTCCGAGCCTCAATTTGGGACTTTATCGAGCGAGGCAATCGGAATAAGAGATTCGCTATGTGCGTACCTATTGCTATTCTGTACAAGACCGTCTTTTCAGACGGTCACAGAACGTTATGACTCCGGCAATATATGCCCATCCGGCGGATGATGCGTGCTCGCGAAAACGATTGACTCTGCGCCACGCTGTGGCCGGAGGGAGGAGCAAAGAAAAAGTTCCAAATTGGGGCTCGGAGTCCCAAATAAGGACCTTTTTTTGAGATTTTACTCTTAAAAAAAGTCCTTATTTGAGACTCATGACGTTACGTCCGGTTCACACCGAGCGAGGGGAAAAAAGTTTCATTTGGGGCTCCCTTTGGGGTCACTTTTGTCCACTTAAGCCCCGAGTCCCAAATGGGACTTTTTTTTAACTTTTTTTAGGACTCGCTGATCCGTTAGGGAAAGTTGCATTTTGGAAATTAATTCGATTTAATAACATTTATTTGAAAATATCCTCGTAGGGAATTTATTTTGTGCTCTCTTAAGGAGCCTCGGTCATGAACGCCGTCGCGACAAAAAAAAATAATTTTTTAGTATATTACAGATAAAGTACCTATATTTACGTGTGCAAAATTTCAGACAAGCTCATCGACTACATAAGAAAGATAAAAATGGTTAAAGTTAGGATTTTTAATACGGGCTTTATGGAAGAGTTACCCTCAAAACGCGTGTCTCAAGTAATATTTTTACACTCGCGCAACAGATGTTAAACAAAAACTAGAGTAACGTTCTTTGGGTCATAAGGATTCAGAAAATATTTAAAAAGTTTAGGGTTATCGACTTATCTAAAAAGATATTAAGTGTTAAAGTGTCGAAATACTTGAAGTACCGGGAGGTTTCGCGACGGTGTGACGATTCGGCAGTGTCGCCGAAATCAGATGTTTAGTACAGCGCCGAAGCGCATGCGCGACATCTGAAGCGTCAGCTGCCTAACCTGAAATTTATTGTGACAAACGAATATGTGTGCGCTCGCTGCTATGAGTACGACAAGAAAATCCGAGGACAGAGTAAGATGGAGAATTGCGACGTTGCCACATTTCTGTGTGCAGTACCGTACCGTAAAGCTGTACCGATTTTATGGTATTAATTTATCGATATGCGACTGATAATTTTTGTATTAAATTACCGATGATACATTTATTATCAATTGTCTTATCACAAATATGTGTATTTTGAAAAAAAAGTGGGGGGGGGGCGCTCATGTGCCCACGGAACCCGGCCCTACGCGACTGAGGCTCCTTAATGTACAGCTTCACTTTTTGTTAATCTTATGATCTCAATACAGAAACCCAATGTAAAATTATGGCAAAAATGTTCTCTCGCTTCGTTGTTCCACTAGCAAAGTCTTAATTTTTCTTTTTTTCTCTCTTTTTCTCCTCTTTTTTATCTCTCTCTGGTACAGCTATTGTTGAAGGTACATAGTCTCGGAAATGAGACTACCGGTCTGGAAATATGCATCCGTTTCTAGGCCAACGACACGCCAGCAGAGTAAACGAGTGAAAAGCAACGTATACGCTCGAAGATCTTGGAATCGACTCGTGCGAATACAAGTTTATTCGTAACATATGAGAATATATGATTTTGTTGCTTCGATGCTAAGTATAACAGGATGGGAAGGAAAAGTTTGGGAGAAAGAGAAAAAAATGGAGAAAGAGCAATACATAGAAACGTAAACGATTTATTGATTGATCGGAGATTGGTCTGGGTCGAACCTCAAGGCAATTTCAAAACTTTGAAATAGCCGATATCAATTTCACAAAATCATCGATAAAATATCGATTATAGCAATAATAATTATTATAATAATGACAACAACAATAACAATTATTATTATAACAAAATAATAATCATAAAATCGATAAAAAATAATATAAAATAATAAAAATCTCAATGAGAAGTTAAGAAAAGATAAGAAATACTAAATTGTTACGAAATATTGAAAATATTAATGAAATTATAGTGAAATCGTGTAATAAAATCACTGAATTTTCTTTTGAGAAAGAGAGGAAAGGGGAGAATAGTAAAGGAGTGAAAAAAAAGAGAGAGGAAGAGAAAGAGTGAAAAAGAAGGATAAAAGATAGTTGATGAGGTGAGAATGTCTGGGGGACGATCCCTCGCGTATAAATAGCCATAATGATTCGTTTCTCTTTCGAGAGAATATAACGCTCATAAAAACAGTATGTTTATACCGGTGAAATAAGTTTCTGTCCGGTCGGAGAACGAATTCGTAGCCGGGTGAAACGTTTGGAGTCCAGCTGCTTGCCCTTTACAACAAAACAATAAAGCAGATACATTTTTCCGACTCGACCATTTGGGGGATTCTCTTCTATTCGATACAATACTTTTGCATACTGGCCTCGTTCGGGCTCGGACACTTTTTCATACCGTGTTATGCTTGGGGGACATTTTGTTGTTTTTTTTTTCTTTGACCATAACGTTCGATGTTAGACACTTTATGGAGAATTTCTCGTGTATACTTTTGTATTTAAATTTTATGAGTGACACTCTCGTTTCTCGTAGTTCCGGAAGTCAGACTTTTAGATGGATGGTTTCTCCGCATTTTTTTCTTTCAATTTCTCAAAAGGTCGAATAGAAAATATTGAAATTTTTGATTGTTATATTTGTAACTTTCTAATCTCGAGACTCATAGTTTATAGAAGAGAGGAGAAAAAAAGTGCGTTGATTTTTTCGTAAGATTCAACAAATGCGAGCTTAATTTGAACGATTTAATCAAGATCCATGACGCGTTACGAAAATACGAGAACGATTATCCGCCAGAACCGAAGGGAACGAGAATCGCGCTCTCTCGATGGCCATAAAACACGCTCAACACCTTAATTATATAGCTATCGGTGGAATATCGAAGAAAGTGATAACGCATCAGGTCGTGAGTCTTTAAACTCAAATCTTATTTGCTTTAACAGTTTCATATATATATTTTTACTCGTGGTGTCTCAAAAGTGAAGCTCTAAAGTTGCTGGGTTTTTAAATCGTGGAATTTGAAACAGAAAAGTCCTTAACCATTTTTTTCTCCGACGTCTCAATCACGAATAGTTCATGGTTTTAGTGCCGGCCAATCCGATGCTCTGCAGAGGACGCCGACGTCTTCTCGACTCAGCCCGATTGGCTGCCACTAATCAATTGAAAGGGAACGCTAAAAAAATGTCATTTTTCGGGAATTTTTTTACCCAGGTTTAAATAATTATTTAAGGATCGGGTAAAGGATACTTTATTGAGCATATATTCAACTATTTCGGTACCAATTTTTATTGAAAAATATTAAAAATTAACAACGTTATGAGCTTCCACGTGATAAAAAAAAATTCCTCTTCACTGTCTCAAGGAAATGTTGATAACGGATTATCAAAAATTAAAAAATTTCAATATCTATATGAATGTAGTTATCGTTGTACGTAGCCGTTTCCTTTTTACATTTTTTTCACAAAATGGAGGCAGTTTGAAATTTGTTTTCATCATTTTTTTCGATTTTTTGACCTTTTTTTTGTTTAAGCGGTCTTAAAAAATAGTAATTATCGAAATTTCAAAAAATCGGTTACGTACAACCTTAATCATTGCAATAACGAATATTTGAAAAAAAAAATAATTAAAATCGGTCCATTAGGCTCCGAGTATTCCCTGGGACAAAGTCGAAAGAAATTGTTTCGAGGAAAACGCGTTTAAATTTTTCGTTGTTTCTTTCTTGACATAAAATAAGGTGTTAACTTGAATATCGATACTTACTTTTGACTTGAAAATTTTGTTTACATAATTTTGAATATGTATACTGCAAGAAAACGTAAAAAAATATAGAATTTTTTGACCCGTCACAGCGGCGTTCCCCCTTAATATTTCATCAACGATGCAGCGTTGAAAAAAATGGCTAACCATTTTTTTCTTCAAAGTTCCATGATCAATAGATCATGAAATTCTTCTGAATTCCTCCTCTAAATCTTGTGCTTGTTTTTTTTCGGACACCTTGTATACACGATCAAAGTCAGAGTGTATTTACCTTTGCCATTATAATAATGTCGATAATTTCTAACCGTGGATAATTCGAGCATACGGTAGGCAGTCTTGATGCATTAGTAAAACGAGAGAGAGTGTAACTCTCCTTCATTTTCCACCATTTTTCCCCCTCACTGTCTTCGTACTCTTCATACATGAAATGATTTTCTTTTTCTTCACGTTTTCATTCGTAGCTCTGTCTCTGGCTCGCTCGAGCAAGCCTGCGTGACTTTGTTGGTCAGTATCTAGCAGTTGTTTTTATACTCTTCGTTCCTCGATCTTTCTTCGATAATGAAACTGCTGAGAGATCATTACATGATTTTTCTCGTGCAACTCGCCACGAATTTGAACCTCGTGATGATTGATGGTGACTTTCTCGATTAAAAATCACGATTGGAGATTAAAAATCGGAATTTAATCTATCAATTTTTATCTCTCATGGACAAAGTTCGTGGTTTACTTTTTTCTTTTGATTCGATACTTCAAAAATAATCGTACAAACTTATTTAATTTCTATCATTAAATATTTTTGCTTTAACGAGAAAATTGCCTCAATTTTTTTCATTCTCAGGTCTCTTTTGAATACAAACCGTTATACGACGGTGAAGCCAACGTTCTTAGTTAGTGTCCAGTCTCATTGTACTTTGACAAATAAAGTGTCTTTTATTTCCCCTCTTTCTTTCTATACAACGAAAAAAAAAAAAAAAAAAACAAAATACGTGTACAGTTCCCATGTCGCACAGATAGTATTGTCGCGTTTGGCTCGTTTCTTGCTCGTCGCACGTGTGAATAGCAATTTTTACTTGTACGTGGTTTCTTTTGTATTAAAAAAGAAAAAAGAAGTCAAGAGAAAGAAAAAAAAACAACAGGCAGGGATTGATGCAAACGATCGAATGGTTCGTTGCCCTTGGCTTATTCAGCATCGAATCCACTATAATCTGCTCGTAATTGTATGACTCATTTGACCTCCCGAGAATTCTCGAGATACGAAAAAAAAACGAATCATTACCTTTTGGATCCTAAACCTTGAGGTGAAGAAAAAAAAACATTACATGTTCACACGTTGCGAAATATTCGGTTTGTTGCTCAGGTGAAATTCGTGGATTTCTTTATAAGGAAAAAAAAAACGTTATAAGAGACACACGTAACTGATGTACATTAAGGAATTGCAAAACTGTGGAATTGTCGTGACTATTACGCGTGTCAACGTTCTTTATCGTCACAAACGTTCCGCCGCGTTAATTTTCTCTCAAAAGAGATGTATCACCTCGCGAGCTTGTTCTAACATGAGCAATCGTTGCTCAAAACGGACAAAAAACACTTTCGATCTTTCGAACAAAGGGCTCGAAACGTAAGAGTGGTTTTAAGATCTCGTCATCTTAATTGGTTTTTATAGGTTGCTGGCATTTCGTAGGATTCCACGTGTTTTCAGGTGTGCGCAAGGTACAGTCACTTACAAAAATCAATTACAATTCGATTTTTTTATCATTGCAATTAAAAACGGCGGATTTTTTGATTATTGCAATTAAAACCCTCAAGTTCGATCAATTTGAATAATTTCTTCAATTTTATTTATTCGTCACCGAATACTTTAAGGCAGAAAATGAATTATATTTAAAAAATTAACCTCCAATGCTAGTATAATTGAAAATTATTTAAAAAGTACTAAAAATTTGTTTGCGTTTGTTTGGGCGTTGGGATTTTGTGATTATTGCAATTAAAACCCTCAAGTTCGATCAATTTGAATAATTTCTTCAATTTTATTTATTCGTCATCAAATATTTTAAGGCAGAAAATTAATTATACTTAAAAAATTAACCTCCAATGCTAGTATAATTGGAAATTATTTAAAAAGTACTCAAAATTTGTTTGGGCATTGGGATTTTGTGATTATTGCAATTAAAACTCTCAAGTTCGATCAATTTGAATAATTTCTTCAA
Organism: Rhimphoctona megacephalus; assembly: GCA_963989365.1. NCBI lineage: Eukaryota > Metazoa > Arthropoda > Insecta > Hymenoptera > Ichneumonidae > Rhimphoctona > Rhimphoctona megacephalus. The sequence goes on along the minus strand of OZ022418.1, from coordinate 24,291,680 downwards.
TTTTATTTATTCGTCATCGAATATTTTAAGGCAAAAAATTAATTACATTTAAAAAATTAACTTCCAATGCTAATATAATTGGAAATTATTTAAAAAGTATTCAAAATTTGTTTGGGTTTGTTTGGACGTTGGGATTTTTTGATTATTGCAATTAAAACCCTCAAGTTCGATCAATTTGAATAATTTCTTCAATTTTATTTATTCGTCACCGAATATTTTAAGGCAGAAAATGAATTATATTTCAAAAATTAACCTCCAATGCTAGTATAATTGAAAATTATTTAAAAAGTACTCCAAATTTGTTTAGGTTTGTTTGGGTGTTGGGATTTTTTGATTATTGCAATTAAAAACCTCAAGTTCGATCAATTTGAATAATTTCTTCAATTTTATTTATTCGTCACCGAATATTTTAAAGCAGAAAATGAATTATATTTCAAAAATTAACCTCCAATGCTAGTATAATTGAAAATTATTTAAAAAGTACTCCAAATTTGTTTGGGTTTGTTTGGGTGTTGGGATTTTTTGATTATTGCAATTAAAAACCTCAATTTCGATCAATTTGAATAATTTCTTCAATTTTATTTATTCGTCATCGAATATTTTAAGGCAAAAATTAATTATATTTAAAAAATTAACTTCCAATGCTAGTATAATTGGAAATTATTTAAAAAGTACTCAAAATTGGTTTGGGTTTGTTTGGGCGTTGGGATTTTTTGATTATTGCAATTAAAAACCTCAATTTCGATCAATTTGAATAATTTCTTCAATTTTATTTATTCGTCATCGAATATTTTAAGGCAAAAATTAATTATATTTAAAAAATTAACTTCCAATGCTAGTATAATTGGAAATTATTTAAAAAGTACTCAAAATTGGTTTGGGTTTGTTTGGGCGTTGGGATTTTTTGATTATTGCAATTAAAACCCTCAAGTTCGATCAATTTGAATAATTTCTTCAATTTTATTTATTCGTCATCGAATACTTTAAGGCAGAAAATTAATTATACTTAAAAAAATAACCTCCAATGCTAGTACAATTGAAAATTGTTTAAAAAGTACTCAAAATTTGTATAGACGAGAAACTTTCTGAGGGAGAGAGAGAGAGAACAAAAATTGGGTGATGGAATAAAGATCGTTTGATGCGATAATGAGGTTGCGAAAATTAATCACACACCGGGGCCATTGTCTTAAGGGAATTCCGCCATTGAGAACACAAATATGTACACATTCATATTGTATGAATTACACATACGTCGACGTCTCTTTCAACTTTGTACCGTTTTGCTGGCTTTTTTCTTGCGTAATTGTACCACATTCCCATTTTGTTCTAACAAATAAATTCGCTTAATGTAACAAATGATTTAAAAGGGTTTTAAATCGTTTTAAATGGAATAATTCAACAGAATTGTAGCATTGATATGAATTATTATCGAATATTGTTTAAACAATTCATTAAAAGTGAAAAGTAATTAAATTTCAGTCTCTAAATCTTTGAATAAAAAAAAAAA